>JAFIRS010003405.1:0-137352 GCA_018342105.1 Gonioctena quinquepunctata
AAACTCAGAGACCAAGAAAAACTCAAAGTACCCTTTTGCATACAAAAAAAAGGTTTTGAAAAAAAGGAAAACAATAAAATAAAAACTTACGTTTTTAGATGTTTGGTAGATGCACACACACAAACTCAGAGAGCAAGAAAGAGAGCACTGAATAGAACGATGTTCACAGTTCAGAGGACAGATGAAGAATGAAGCTGACGGTGGGGATCGGTCACCCACATCAATTTCCTACTGCGCAATTCGAAAACTGTCAACTCGACAAAATTCTCAGAACTGGATGATGCAATCATTTGGCCGATCCCACACCGCTTCCATGTCGCCGACAGTGCCTTAGTCCGCTTAGATACAAATACGAATAGTAATCATATGAATGAAGTTATCCCACGGTTCGAGCGTGCAGCTGCATACTCTCTTATCTTGTTAATTTAAACAAACTCTTTCACAAAGGATGCCGCCGCCGATATCTTATCTCAATGTAAACAAAGGATGCCGCCGATATCCGGTCGCTTAAATAAACAACTGATAAGAAGTGCTGACGTAGATAATATTCCTGCAAAGACTTGTCGGTTGAGTCATGACCGCATCATCACTGCTGACTCCTCCCACTTTCCAAAATGGCCGCCGCCATATCACGTGACACTTCCTCCCAACCAATGCCGTTGACGGATATTGGTTGACACCCCCATTTCAATATGCTGCTCGGCTATTGGATAGCGGCCGGCGGCTATCACCACGCCCACGACCTATCACAGCTCTCCCCACCTCCCACTCTCAATCACACACTCCCATACACAACATGGCTGCCACCATTCCGACCAATCACAGGCCACTCATCCCCCCACCTTTTTCCCTACCCACATACAACCACCACCCCCCACCCCTCTCATGAAACCGCCATTTTGTGGTGGTGCGGGACCATGTGGCGGGAGTAAGAAGTGACATAGCCCTACTACTATCGTAGAAGCGTGAAATAGATTTTCGTCGACAAAAATGTATTGAAGACCTAGTGAATGCGATGCCTCTCTTGCGTCAATATTACAAATGATTTCTGGTGAGTACCTGTTTTTTGGAAAACATTATTCTTTGCCTCATTTATCTATATGAGTTCTTAATTCAGACTGGAATTAAAAATCAAATGACTATCTGAATAAAAATGCAAATTTCCAAATTCAGATTTTTTCTTTTGAGTTTGGGTTCTTTCAGAATATCCATCACATGTAGTTCAATGTCCAGCGTGGCTTTAGCCGGGGCAGTAGTTGTTTTCTGTTAGACATTCACAAAAAATAACTTAAATTTCAACGTGGATTTTTCAATTAACAGAAAAATCATTCTATTCAAAATTCAATTGAGAATGTTTCCCTTTTCAACATGAATACCTCACAAGAGGTTATCTTGAACGATGGAAGATAGTGACTAATGTTTATCTTTCAGTCGCAGATGATTCCAATAACTCGAAAACAGTTGCTCGCAGCGACTTCTACCAAGAATATATTTTTTAAACAAAAATGTTAGGAGAGTCGATATTACCACTAGAAAACGTGATTCAGGTACGTACCAAAAAGTTATGACATTTCAAATGACTGAAAAGACTAATTTAACATGTAGGTGGTGCCACGAAAGACACAAACTAACATAAAATTTGATTTTGTCATTGAAAAATACTCCCAATACCACACTTTGCTCGAATATCACAATCATTTTGATATGTATTCACATAAAAATTAAATATGAATTCAATCTTGACACCCTGCATCTCAGAAAGAATAACTTGCGGACATATGTTTGTGGCAACTTCAGCAATATGCTCCAATATTTTCTACACGTACTTAAACACCCTGTATATTTGAAATTCAGATAAAAGATAGTTACTATCAATAAATAAATCCACAAAGTCGAAGATGTCCGTGGTTACATTTGTAAGTAGTATACTAGTAGGTATAGTACTAGTAGAATAGTGTTTTACATTTATTTGTATTGTTCATCAATATAATATGGGCTCTAAATTTTCTGTACATAATGAATAGTATAAAATATATAAAAATGAACCTAATATACTCATATAAATTCAAATAGTTAGGATATTTCACTACGGTTTCTGTTTATTACATATTTTTTACGATTTCCTTGAAATCATTGAATGAGTGTAAAATGATATGATGATGATAAAACAAATATTTCACCAAATTGTTTTCTTGGCGAAGTATGTCTTATATATATATATGAAAATATATATATATTTATATATATATATATATATATATATATATATATATATATATATATATATATATATATATATATATATATATATAGTGAGAGGGTAGTCGTTGCTGACTAGTTAAGTGTAACAATTGAGTATTGGAGTGTGCAGCAAAAGAAAAAGTGTACTCTTTAAAGTTTATCCAAGCTTTCGGAATGTTTTATTTCCATCTTCAGGGATACTACAATGAAGAAATTGAACAATAAATGTGTCATTCGGACCTTAAGGTACTAATAACTTACAACTTTGTTGAGATTAGTTTCTATGTTGTTTATGAATGTTCTTCATGTAAAGTACGGTGAATTCTAAGTTCTGAATTTGAAGAGACACATTCTTTCAAATCGTCAATTTATTATACACATTAAAATTTATTGAAACATTACTAATTAAAATATTAAAAATAATAAGTCTGGAACATGTGTGTCTTGAAAAAGTACAATAGGTTATAAATTGTGGGAACATTATTTATTCACTTGTCATATGCTTTGACAGTTGATGGTACCAACTGAGGGTAGTACCAACTGTATGAAATAGTTTTCCATGATTGGCCAGATTATTTAAGTAACTTTTCTTGCTGGTGCCAACTGAAGGTTGGGCCAACTTGATGATATATTAATAACTAGTATTGAGCTCAGATTGATTTGAGGAAAATTCTGTATTTTCCATTGCTAATAAGAAGGAATAAATTTCACTTAGGTGATTGACATCCGTTTTTTTGTTCATATGATATTTTTCTTGTGATATGTGCACACCCCAATACTCAACTACAATATATATATATATATATATATATATATATATATATATATATATATATATATATATAAAGATGAAGAGAAATTTGTTACGAATCCAAGAGGGTCCACCATCCGCCAACAGATGTTTCATGGTTTCCCAATCATCACGACGGCTTGTGGTCTCTTTCAAATTCATATAAAATCTCTCGCAGTGTTAATACCTACCGGCAAGTACGAAAATGTGAAAAGCATCAAATTATAGATAGTGACACCTATAATCTGTGCGGCAAAGCTTAGACCTAATATCGTGGAATTTTAATGGCACGAAATTTCGTGCACATTAATAGGTCACCGACAGATGCCAGCATAGGCCAACCCACGACACCAATAGTCGTACTCCTAGTGCGTTCAGAGTAACGCAAAACAAATAACTAGATAAAGAGGAATTTGTTACGAATCCAAGAGAGTCCACCATCCGCAACAGCTGTTCATGGTTTCCCAATCATCAGGACGGCTTGTGGTCCTTTCAAATTCGTATCAAATCTCTCGCAGTGTTAATATCTACCGGCAAGTACGAAAATGTGAAAAGCATCAACTTATAGATAGTGACACCTATAATCTGTGCGGCGAAGCTCAGACCTAATATCGTGGAATTTTGATGGCACGAAATTTCGTGCACATTAATAGGTCACCGACAGATGCCGGTATAGGCCAACCCACGACACCAATAGTCGTACTCCTAGTGCGTTCAGAGTAAAGCGGGATTCATAGTTAGACGGACTGTAAACGTAGACGCACTGTATACGTAACAAACGGACTGTAAAATATTATTAAATTTTTAAATCGACGGAACGGAATTTTTGCGCATGGGTAGAAGTGATAGTGACATTCAACATAACCTACATATTATACGAATCATGAACAGCCTGTGTTGGTTTGTATTTGTATTATATTATGGATATTTATCTATGCTTCGTTTTCTGTGTCACAATGGATTATGAAATATATGAAGGTATACTTCTTGTTGCCGTGGGACTATTGTGTGTGCAGTAGAATTGGAAAAGTGTCGACAAATTCGAAGAACAATAATTATGCGACTAAGGCGTTACAAAACAAGACCCATAAACCGTAATAGAAAAGTAGAGAATGCCTACAATAATTTTTTAAAGATGAAGACTGCTGATCCAGATAAATTTTTCAAGTATACGTGAATGACTGTTCCAGTATTTAATGAATAATAAGGTCTTGTAAAAAACATCACACATAATTCCTTATTTTGATTGGCCGGACGCAAGAAACGTAGTGTAAAAGATGAAAATTGGCCAACTCTTCCGTTCCAGTCCGTTTTACTAACGTTACGTCATGCGTTTACGTTCATTCATAAACAAGAGTACATAAATTATATGGTTGATCTTTTTGCAGTGCGTCTACATTTACAGTCCGTCTAACTATAAATCCAGCTTAACGCAAAACAAAATACTAGATAAAGAAAAATTTGTTACGAATCCAAGAGAGTCCACCATCCGCCAACAGCTGTTTAATGGTTTCCCAATCATCAGGACGGCTTGTGGTCTCTTTCAAATTCGTATCAAATCTCTCGCAGTGTTAATACCTACCGGCAAGTACGAAAATGTGAAAAGCATCGAATTATAGATAGTGACACCTATAATTCCACGATATTAGGAATAAGCTTCGCCGCACAGATTATAGGTGTCACTATCTATAATTTGATGCTTTTCACATTTTCGTACTTGCCGGTAGGTATTAGCACTATGAGAGGTTTGATACGAATTTGAAAGGGACCACAAGCCGTCCTGATGATTGGGAAACCATGGAACAGCTGTTGGCGGATAGTGGACTCTCTTGGATTCGTAACAAATTCCTCTTTATCTAGTAATTTGTTTTGCGTTACTCTGAACGTACTAGGAGTACGACTATTGGTGTCGTGGGTTGGCCTATGCTGGCATCTGTCGGTGACCTATTAATGTGCACGAAATTTCGTGCCATTGAAATTCCCCGATATTAGGTCTAAGCTTCGCCGCACATATTATAGGTGTCACTATCTATAATTTGATATATTTATATATATATATATTTATATATTATATATATATATATATTACATATTTATTTATATATATATATATATATATATATATATATATATATATATATATATATTAAATATATTAATTATATATATATATATATATATATATATATATATATATATATGTTTTTATGTGTTATTCATTTTCTGATGGTGAAGACTGAATGATCTAGGCTTGATATTATTTTCGTTCTTTTTTCCGTGATCAAACAACTGCCTACCACTGGTAGCGAAAGCAGTAAATAACATAAGGCCCTGCTGATAAACTTTATCTTTATTGTTACAAATCCATGGAAGGCTTGACGTTATCTTTCGGTGCAGGTGACTGAGTCTCTATGGATTGGTTTATCAACCGTAAATAATCCGTGGAATATGGAAAGCAATCCGGATTTTTTCAATTGATCTGAATCATCAGAGCGTATTCCAGATGAAAGTCAACAAATCAAGTTGTTTCCGTTCATTCGAAGAAATTTCCGAAGATTCCGTTATTTATCGAATGAGAATGAATTCATACTGTTATGATATAGATGGAAAATTATGGATTCATGAGGGAGAAACGTTAGTAAATAGAAATTTTATGGGAATGTCGCGAATGGTTTGAATCGAATAAAAAATTTGTATACAAAATTTGAACCTTTTTTCCAATATTTTCAACCCTTTTTTAAACATTAATTAATCACGCTTCAAACACTATTTTTTACACTTTTTTGGACACTACTTTCGTCAACCTTTTTTTTGAATTACTTTATAGTGCGTCACTGCTAAGGTCATTGGCACTTGTACAATATTTTCGTAAATATTTTTATATCTTCCATAAAATTTAAAATATTAGTTATTTTTCCTGAGCTACTTAAGTTGTCTTTCACATTATCTGCTAAGCGGAAACGCATTATTGCTTGTTGGTACGATAGGCAGGCGTTCACCATATCAATTGCAGTCTTCGCCCCTGACTAGATATCTGTGGGTAGTCAATGTGTGACCAATTCTGAGACGATGTATTTCTGTTAGATCATTTCTCGGGAGAGATATTGGTGGTTGCCATGGCTTGACATCCTCTTTAATTAGTATCAAGTGATTGCTGATGTTAGTCCATCCATTTAGCCACCTTTTCTGGATAAGCGATTTTACGTAGCATTTTAGGTCTATATGTTTGTTATATTCACATCAATATTGTTGGTTTCCGTTCCTCAACGTGCAAATGTGTCAGCTAATTCATTACCATGAATTTCTGTATGACTAGGTACCTAGATGAAGGATAAGTCTTTCCCTTCGTCATGTACAAGCTCCAAAAGTGAAAATACCATTTGGTTTGAGGCATCATCAGTGAAAGGACTAGAGATTCCTCATAAGGCATGATCAAGATTGTTCCTGGATTCGTGATCATGTCACTGTTTCGTAAGGCTTGCTCATATTGCGCATAATTCAGCTGTATAAATAGATGAGTGTTTGAGGAGGGATCAGGACTATGCCATTTCTGTATTACCAGAGATGATCCTACGCCTGTGTCGATTTCCAATCCATCTGTGTACATGTGTATAGTTCCTGGGTAATCATCTAATATTTCCAGGAATTTTTTTTGGATGGCTATGTGAGAGCATTCATTCCTATCAAGTGTATACAAATCACACAGGAACTATGTTGGTGGGGCGAGTCATGGAACTATTTCTGTTGGGCCTACAGGTAGGATTGTTGTTGGATAGATTCGGATGTTCTCGAAAAGTTCATGTGCTCTCATTGGTACTGGTCTTGCTATAGTTGGTCTATTAGTATATTTGTCGAAGTTCAGGTGATATGGATGGGCTAAGACACTGCTCATATAACTCAATGACTGGAATCGTATTCTCAGTGGTGGTATTCCTGTTTCACTGCATATGCTCACTACTGGACTCCTATAGAGTATCTGAGACCTGCATATATGATCTAATGGTTTCAGCAGGGATTTTTGAGCTGAGCCGTAGACTATACAACCGTATTCGACTCTAAATAGTATCAGGGATTGATAAACACGTAATAAGATATTCTGGTCTGCGCCCCACCTTGTTGATGCAAGGGTCTCAACAATATCCAAAGCTGACCCACATTCCACTGTAAGGTGTTGGATATGTTTTCGCCAGGTAATTTCAGAATCGAATATTAGTCTCAAGAATTTTATTGAGTCTTTGTACAAAATTGGGCTGTCATTGATATGGAGAAGTGGGTCATTGTGGGGTTTTCGAAGTCTGCAAAAATGAACACAGTGCGTTTTGTTTCTCGAGAATTCGAAACCTCCAGTTTCTGAATTTGTTTCAATTTAGTTTACGGCCTGCTGTAATTTTTGTCATATTGATCTTACCGTTGGTCCAGAGAGAAAGATGACTAGGTTGTCAACGTATAGACATCTTCCAATAGCACGCTCAACTGATGACATCAGATCGTTTACTGCATTGCGAATAACTGCTCAGTGTGAAATCCTGGGGTACACCATTTCCGAAATGTTCGCAGGAGGAGAGGGTGCGTCCGATCCAGATTTTGAATGAATGATTTTTCAGAAATGGCGATATAAATAGAGCTAGGTTACCACGAATTCCTCAAACGTGTAATTTTGGGAGAATTCCATACCTCCAGGTCATGTCAGTCAGTCAGTCAAGAAATACTGCAATCATTTGTTCCCTTTTCTGGAAGGCATCCTGTATTGTATTTTTGAGAAAAACTAGTTGGTGTGTTGTTGAGTGGTGTTTGTGGGAACCAGCTTGGTGAGGGGTAATCAAGTGTTTAAATTCCAAATACCATGAAAGCCTATTATTTGTCATTTCCTTCTCCCCATGCAGCAAATGAGGCTGATTGGTCTATAGATAGCTGGATCTGAAGAGTATTCATTTGATAGGTTTTTTCCATTGGTCAGGAAAGGTATGTTTGAACCACATTTTATTGGAGATATCAATTAGGAGAGATTTGAAGGTAGTTGTTAAACGTTTGAAGATATCGTAATTTATTGTATCTATTCCCGAAGAAGTGTTTTTCATTGATCGAGTGCGTGCTCTAATTCCTTCCTAGAAAAAGGTAGATTGTATTCTAGCTGTCGGTCGATGTGGAAATATAAATTTGTTTCTTTTTGAAGTTTCTAAGCTAAAAATGGTCTCTCATAGTTAAGAGAGCTATTTTTAGTTTCAAATTGTGCTCCTAAACATTCACCTATTTCTAATGGTTGTCTATCAGGGAACCGTCTTCTTGACGTAAGCATGTGGGATGGGTGTTTCGTTTCCGCATATAGCTCTGATTTTTTTTCTAACTTATTTTATATTTGTATTCGTAGTTATTCGTCTGAACGATGTCAACGAAATTCGTTTAGTGCTCTTTTCTTGGCTTTGTTCGCATCGTTAACCTGCTGGTTCCACCAAGGTACTACACGTTTTTCGGTAGACAATTGTTTCTTGGGCTGCTCCTGTCAACACTTTCTCAAACACTGTTTCATCATGTTTTTGCAGTTATTCCAAAAGGATGAGATGATACATTTTCTTGTCTAAATGGTTTATGGGTTGAAGTCGAGATAATGGATTTAATCTATTATAGTTCTGCTATCTCTGGGAATCTCTTCCACGAGCAATCCATATGAGAAAAATGTGTTTACTCTACAGTTTCCATAGTAGAGTGTGGGTGGATTATTTTTTTTTATAAGTTCTAATAATGTTGAACCTATGATTTATCGAGTGTTAATATAATCTCGATGACCTACCTGGTGTGGTCTCACCGATTTGATTTTCCCGCAAAAACGAGATATGTTGTATGTGCATTTTTTTTTCTTCTATGTTTTCTGGCTTTGTTTCAGTGTGAATATCTCAGAAAGTTGTCAATTAGTTTCATATTTCCAGATAATCCGAAGATAAAGAATAATGTTGTTAGTGGTTGTGTCTATACCGAGTTTATCACTCGGTTATTTCGTGTAATGTTTAATTTTCTTGATATTTCTTACTCAACGTTTTGTGGTGAATTATTACCAATGTTGTCTTTATTGAAGACGCCTCAATTGCTCCGTTTTTGACACTTTTGTAATGCTTGGAGTTGTTGTGGATATACAGTGCTTCTCAAAAGTCCCCTCCCCCCTCTTATTTTTGGAACGATTATACATAAACAAGTGAAATTTGAAAACTGACTATTAAAGGTTGTAAACTTCCCTACTAGTGATGATAGATGACGAAATCGTCAAAGATGACGTCACAAGGCCATTGTGACCAATAATTTCAAATGGAACCCTACGGCAAGCGACACCTCTTTTGAAAGGTATCGAAAAAGCCTATTCAATGATACTCATTTTAGATGTGTTTATGGCAGTTTTGGCAACTCGCTTTTAAAAAACGCAAAGCTTTGATGACTTAAATCAGTCAATACAAAAATTCCAAATTCAAGCTCCGTCTCTGGATAGTTGTCAAATGAGCTGACGTTTTTGTTAGTCTCCCTAATTCGACGTTTTTGTAATTGTCCAAGTTTTTGTACATTTCATAATTTGTGTATTGTTGATCGAACATTTAACTGTTTTAGCAGCTTTTGGTACTTTCAATATTTTTGTACATTTCAATAATTTGTTAAACTATTGTGAGCCGAACGTTTAAGTGCTTCAAGAAGCGAAATGGTACGTGCTTTAGGTGATAAAGTAGCAGCGATCCTAATTCTTGGTGAAACTGGACAAGATATTCATGCAGCAGAACACATTTCTAATGAGAGGTTTCTTGATCGCCCCGTTTCGAGGACTTATTTGAGGGAGCTTCTTCGTAACTTTGAAACAACGGATAGTATTGATGATGCGGAACAATCTGGCAGACCAAAAGTTTCTGATGAGAAAAAAATTGATATACTGGCAGAAGTAATAGTTAATCCTACTCCTTCAACAACTCACGTTGCTCCACCTGTGAAGTCAGTCAAAGTACAGTACACAGCGTATTGGAAAAAAATAATTTCATCCATACAAATTAAAAATGGTTCATCAACTCTCAGACGACGACCCAGACCGAACACTAGAATTTTGTGAAAATATGGAAACTAAAATTAACCAACAGCCAGACTATGTCAAAATAATCTGTTTTAGTGACGAAAGTACTTTCTATCTCAATGGAAATGTAAATACACAGAATGTGAGGTATTGGAGTGACGCAAATCCTCACCTGTTTCGTGAAACACATACCCAATTTTCGCAGAAGGTGAATGTTTGGGCAGGTATCCTGAGAAACCACATCGTTGGGCCTTTTTTTTTTAAACTAATTTAACTGGTGAGGTTTATCTGGAGCTGTTGCAAAACGCAATAGAACCGTTAATCTTCGAAGTTTTGGAAGATAATCCAGATGAATTCGGCAATTTGGAAATAACATCCCAACAGGATGGTGCTCCTCCACACTATTACGGTGCAGTAAGACGGTATTTGGATGAGGAGTATCGTGGTAGATGGATTGGACGACGAGGTTCATCGGAATGGCCAGCTCGATCACCGGACCTCACACATTTGGATTTTTTTCTGTGGGGATATCTTAAATCGAAGGTCAACGCCACTGAACCTGACAATATTGACGTTTTAAAACAACGTATTGTTGCAGAATGTGAGGCTGTTTCCGCAGACACATTTGCAAAAGTGCGAGAAGAGTTTAAAAATAGGATATTTCACTGCCAAGAAGTAAATGGAGGTCACTTCGAGCAATTTCTTTGGGTAGATACTGATTCTTGAATCTGAATACTGAATGGAATTAAAATTTTATTGTTTAATAATGAGCCATTAAAACTGCCATGAACACAAACAAAATTGGTATTATTGAATAGGTTTTTTCGATACCTTTTAAAAGAGGTATCGCTTGCCGTAGGGTTCCATTTGAAATTAATGGTCACAATGGCTTTGTGACGTCATCTTTGACGATTTCGTCATCTATCATCACTAGTAGGGAAGTTTACAACCTTCAATATTCAGTTTCCAAATTTCACTTGTTTATGTATAATCGTTCCAAAAATAAGAGGGGGGGAAGGGACTTTTGAGAAGCACTGTATTGTTTAACCATTATCAATTGCAAAACTCAAAAACTCACTTTGCTAACACGAGCGTATATGCGAAGAATCTAAACGAAAAATAATGTGTACTACTCGTAAACATTCTCCGTCGGGGGAGCGAAGATCAAAAGGAGATCGAAAGAGCCGATACTCAACGTGGGTTTAGGTGACATCTGTCTGGTTCTTCAGCAGTCAACTCATACGGACCGCAAGCGAATGATAATGCTTGTATGTGTGTCTATACGTTGTGACTAATAAATCACCAGTTATATACGTGGTTCAGGAGCTCCGATTACAAAAATCCAGTGGCGTCTCTGGTCTGGGATCGAAATGGATTTTAAAATATTCCATAGTTGTGATGTGTTTTGTTGGAAAATATGGCTTTTTTTCGACCATGGGAAAATGAAAAGATGATGATCCGATTGCCTATCAATACATACTTCCTCGTGTATGGCATATTTTTTTAATTTAAGGTATTTTTGAAATATTTAAATATCTAAATAAAATTAGTTATCTCTGCCTCTGCTGCTCAAAGGATTCCGCCTCAAGATTGGAAAACTTGTTTTCTATGCTTCTGCAATTGATAATGGATGAACTATACCTATAAGTCTATTTTATTTTGGTGAATAGTTGTATTGAAATTACCGGACCTTTTACACCTAGAAGGAAAGTAATTTATCTTTTATTCTAATGTTAATTTTATTTTTGGTTCTTGTTAATTAATATGATCTGAATAATGATTTAGTTCAAAATATCTCCACCACAATATGGAAAACAGTACTACTTTTATCTTCCCACTGCTATTGAAATTCTCAGAGTGTATTCGAATAGCACAATTACAATCAATTACGGAAAGTATTCTTTTTCCATTGGTTTACTGACATTTCCAATGGAAAAATTGCAATCAAACAATGAGCAGCCAAACATTTTACGAGTAACAATACCCAACATATTTTATATTCGGATATCATTCACTGCGGATGGCAAAACTATACGTTTGAAATTTTATCACGTATTTGTGTATCCCCATTTCTGTTTTATGGCCAATTCGGTTGCTACTGTTTTAAAAGACGATAAAATGTGAATAGAGGGATGGTGATATGGTATAATTTGACATGGAGTGATATTACCTTCCCTACCTCTTTTCATTTTTGATTTATTGTATGTTTCGTTTTATCATATATTCTTTTTACCGTCAGGGTTTTGTTCGTTCGGCGGCTGTTCACATTCCATACGAAAGAACTCGAGACATTCGGAAAAGGAAGTGATCAATAGTTTGAATTGGTTTGGCAGTTTTTTCACATGTAAACAACTCATACTAAATACCAAACTTCCAGTTCATATTCTACAAGTGCTTTTTTCTCAACAATGCTTTCTTCTTCATCATGAACATCATAAACTTAATAACAAGAGAATTATGTGGAACATGAAGAACTAGATCCATCCAGGAGTGATGCTTACATAATCCAATATCATAACGAGGTATAGTAGATCGAAGTTATTTTGCACTGATTCATAATTCATTTTCAGTATGGACTTCCGTCGGCTCGTTTCTACCAACAAGTGATAAAAATTAATATATGACCATAGCCACTCCTGATTTACCATAATATTGGAGCAATTTTCATTGGTCGACGCATATTTCATGTGGTTTGAGTCCACCTTGACCGGTTGCAGGTTGAGGGTTACAGTACAGAGAGACGCATCTTGTTTTTTGTATATCTTGTTACACCTTGAGATGCGTTACTCTGGGCTGTTACTAGGTTGGTCTTCAGTTTATCTATTTCGGGGAGTATTCCATTTAGAATTTTCATCCCTTTTTCTCTTCAATAAAACGGTATAAAAATTCTGAGATTGTTTGGATGGTTTGTAAGATCACATGGATTCCTTGATCTCAGTGGGTAGGGGGATAATACAACTAGTCAACTATGACAAACATCAGAGCATTGATCGAGGATGGAAAAATCATTCAGAAGAAGAGCATACCAAGTTTATAGCTAGAATCATCATCTGGTCCTTCAAGAAAAGTTTTCCGATGACAAGAACCTAGCAGAAAGTGAGTCAAATTCTTCCAATGGTTCATTTTCTTTTTCTGCACCTGGAGGTATAAGAAAGCATAACAACTGATAACAAGTCAGGGACTGTATGAAGAGAACAAGGTGAGTATGAACACTTTATATGTAGAAGGTCCATACGCTTCATATGTAACGTTGTACGTACTTCCTACGATTCAATTTCAGCACTACCCCGTCCTCTCTCAATCATATTATCCTAGCAATTCAAGATCTAGAAGAAAATACACACTCCATTGATTGAACTGATGGCATTAATATCAAACAGCAAAACAGCAAAAACAAATCTGGGAACATCATCTGATTCAACATCCTGAATGGAACACTGTGTTCAAGGTGATTGATTTGACTTTCATCCAACCACGAAGCCCTGGTACCTGAAAATTGTGTTCCAAAGTAGAAATTGTCCGGGATCTTCACATATCAACAAAGTGTCAAGCACCAAAGTTTTACCTGAAATTTGGTAAATGCGGTAGTCTTTCCGAAGGGAAACCTGGTGCTAATTGTGAAACAGATATCTCAGACCATTTTTGTGCGAGTTTCAGATTGCGAATCCATTCGGAAAATACTAATATTGGCATGTTCTAGTAGGGAATCTAGAATTTTTGGAAAGAAAAGCTGTAACCCTAGATATGGCCTTTTTCGTATAAAAGCGAGCCCAGCATCGATCGAAAGGCAGTTCAGTTCGAGCCCAGGTCCTGACAACATCTCTTGCAGTGGAATTATATTTGGGTACTGGCTGAAGGAAAGGAAGAGAGTACTTTCTCAAGATGGGATCAACAACACCAATCCACTTACCCATAGAGATTCCGGCTCCGTAACTATTGAAATTAAATATGCCTTGAGTCTGAATTCTGCGTTTTATATTGTTTATATCAGTTCTGTAGAAGTAGTTCTAAGAAAAGAGAGATCTTTCCGAACCAAATTCGGCAAATTCAGGATACATTGATTGGGCCTGTCGCTATATTTTTTGATATTTATCTGGATTATCTGCGGAGGATTTGGAGGACTGCACACCACGCCTATTGAGTACCGTGAGTGAAAAATGATTTAACTTATCAACAGTTGCGATGGGGGCCGAATAGAATACATCCATTGCCAACTATGGGACGCAGTTTGATGGTGACAACTGAGTGAAAAACTGAGTGAAACAGACTATTATTGGATATTTAGAGGGGAAGATAAGATCAGTTATTACTTAACGAACCTCTCCATCTTCACTGTCGCTTAGCCGCAAATATCAAGTACAAGATAGTGAGTTGTTATATGGTTTCAATTTATATTTATATATATATATATATATATATATATATATATATATATATATAATATATATATATATATATATATATATATATATATATTATATATATATATATATATATATATATATATATATATATATATATATATATATATATATATATATATATAATATATATATATATATATATATATACCGGGTGTCCCAGATTTTTTCATACAGCCAATATCTCAGTTGTCTTAGAATTAAAAAAAAATGCACTTATATCAAACCCGTATGACTTTGAAGCTGTTGTGTCAGAGTCAACTTTTGTTGTTGTTGCTGAGAAACCACCCCCAACCTCAACTTTTCAAGTGGCACCCTATATTTTTTTTTTGTGAACTGCAGTCAATTCTAACTTCAACGATGTATCACACTTGATATTTTGACGGATGTCAAAGTGTCAGAATAAGCGATTTTGAACAATAATGTACAAAATTCCATAACAGAGAATTTATTGATAACAAAAATTATTAAAGCTGCTCAAAATGTCTACCATCATTATTATTCATGCATGCTTGAAATCATTTCCTCCGTTACTGTGGTGCAGTCGTGTACAATCTTCTCTAGTAAGTCGTTCAAGTCGATTGGTATAGTTCATACACGATTTTCTTCAAATACCCCCACAGATCACTTCATACAGTCAATATCTCAGTTATACTTCTGAGGAATATTCTTCAAAAAACTACACTTATGTCAAACCCATATGATTTTGGAGGAGTTATGCCAAAGTCAACTTTTGTCAAAGTACCCCTGAGAAACCACCCCCAACCTCAATTATTCAAGTGGCACCCTACACATTGTTTTTATGATATGTGAAGTGTCATCAATTCTAACTTCGATAACTATGTATCACACTTGATATTCTGACAGACGTCAAACCCGCAAACTTAGCAACTTCGATGTCAACAGCATTTGATAATAAATAATTTATGGTAGGTATAAATTTTTGGGTCACAGAGTACTTCATTCGAATCGAGTAATAAAAACTGTCAATGTTGTAGATTATTTCTTTTGTTATTTTCGTTTTTTGACAGTTGTTCTTGCACGCGTCTTTTTGTCAGTTTGATATTCCAATCAAGAAAATGCCTTCCACATTCACTCCAAAAGAGTATGTTGATATGTTATTGATTTTTGGTGAATGCCGGAAAAATTCCAGTGCTGCCGCTGAATTATACCAACAGCATTTTCGACGACCACCAAATCATACCACATTTTCTCATGTTGAGAACAAAATGAGAACAGTAGAATTTCCAGGAAAAGGTAGGCATGTTCAACATGCTGCACCAGTGCGAACTGAAGAAATGTGTATTAATGTATTGGCCTATATGGAGGCTCACCCTCATATTTCTCTTCGAGCACTAGCTGAGGAAGTTGGAATAAGTGAGTCGTCTGTGCATAGAATTATAAAAACGCATAGTTATCATCCTTCCAAAATACACATGCACCAGGGGCTTCGACCTGATGATTTTGAAAGGAGACAAAATTTTATTGCCACTATTCGAGTTTCGATTGAAAATAATGACAGTTTATTGAACCAGATCATGTGGAGTGACGAATCAAGATTTCACAATAATGGGACAGTGAACCGGCATAACATGCATTATTGGTCACGTGAAAATCCTCATTGGGTGCGAGAAACAAATTTCCAAACCATCTGGGGTGTGAATGTATGGTGTGCGTTGTCCAATGGACGTTTGATAGGCCCTTATTTTCATCAACACAACCTGACTGGGCGTAAATATCTGGAATTCTTACAAAATGAACTTCGGGGATTGCTACATGTTATTCCTCAACAAGAAATAAAACGTATGTGGTGGCAACAAGATGGTGCTCCACCACATAATCACCACATTGTTACCGAATACCTCGATCAATATTTTCCAGATAGATGGATAGGAAACAGAGGTCCTATCAGGTGGCCTGCACGTTCGCTAGATCTGACACCGTTAGATTTTTTCTTGTGGGAGTATTTGAAGACAATCGTGTACGAAACTAGACCAATAGACTCAAACGACTTACAAGAAAAGATTGTACACGCCTGCACCACAGTAACCGAGGAAATGATTAGGAAATCTTGTACGAGAGAACTGATAAGGCGATTTGAAGCATGCATGAATAATGATGGTAGACATTTTGAGCAGCTTTTATAATTTTTGTTATCAATAAATTTTCTGTTATGGAATTTTGTAGATTATTGTTCAAAATCGCTTATTCTGACACTTTGACATCTGTCAAAATATCGAGTGTGATACATCGTTGGAGTTAGAATTGACTGCAGTTCACGATTCAAAAAAAAAAAATTATAGGGTGCTGCTTGAAAAGTTGAGGTTGGGGGTGGTTTCTCAGGGGTAGTTTGACAAAAGTTGACTTTGACACAACAGCTTCAAAGTCATAAGGGTTTGATATAAGTGCATTTGAAAAAAACAAATTCTAAGCAGCATAACTGAGATATTGGCTGTATGAAAAAATCTGGGACACCCGGTATATATATATATATATATATATATAAATATATATATATGAATATATAATATATATATATATATATATATATATATATATATATTGTTATGATGTGTTGTATTCGTTTTTATTATTATTATTAATATTATTATTTTTATATATCTGCTTAACAAATACCAATTACAACAATAAACTCCGGCTATGATGCTCTTACCCTTTTTCAATATACTATTCACTTTTCTCCAGCTCAGTCGGTACGCCTATGTAGAGATGTAGAATAATGATGGTAGACATTTTGAGCAGCTTTTATAATTTTTGTTATCAATAAATTTTCTGTTATGGAATTTTGTAAATTATTGTTCAAAATCGCTTATTCTGACACTTTGACATCTGTCAAAATATCGAGTGTGATACATCGTTGGAGTTAGAATTGACTGCAGTTCACGATTCAAAAAAAAAAAAAATTATAGGGTGCTGCTTGAAAAGTTGAGGTTGGGGGTGGTTTCTCAGGGGTAGTTTGACAAAAGTTGACTTTGACACATTAGCTTCAAAGTCATAAGGGTTTGATATAAGTGCATTTGAAAAAAACAAATTCTAAGCAGCATAACTGAGATATTGGCTGTATGAAAAAATCTGGGACACCCGGTATATATATATATATATATATATATATAAATATATATATATGAATATATAATATATATATATATATATATATATATATATATTGTTATGATGTGTTGTATTCGTTTTTATTATTATTATTAATATTATTATTTTTATATATCTGCTTAACAAATACCAATTACAACAATAAACTCCGGCTATGATGCTCCTACCCTTTTTCAATATACTATTCACTTTTCTCCAGCTCAGTCGGTACGCCTATGTAGAGATGATCGTCTCTATCTCAGGAGGATTGCAGTTGCGCCATCTAGTTGTTTTGCTTGAACTGAATGTCAAATGATGAATAATAAGTCCAGAATAAGTTAAATAATTGTTATTTCATTCAAATCAATTCTTAAAAAACCTATCCCTGCGATATCTACCTCATCAGTAGATATTATTCAATCAATCAAATTGAACAACATCAAATAAACTTGCTCATGGGCAATCAAGGAACAATGTAAAATGAATATTTACAGGTTATATTGATATCATAATAATGAATTAGAAAGACGGTTCACCACTGTGAATAGGTGTTATTAGAAATAAACCAAAAAGTGTCTGACCCGAATATCATCACTTTATTTAGTTTTCATTGATAAAGTACCTGTTGTAAGTTTAGCTTGTGCACTCAGGCGAGTCCTGGATTATTCTGTGGCTATTGGAAGTGAAGTTTTCTAACGTTCAGCCCCTTTGCTGCTGGTTACGTCATGTACAGGAAATCTAATCTGCTTGTTTCTTGATTTGGTTTTGAGTGTCCAATTGCAGCTATACTTCTGTTGTCAGCTTATTTGCATTGATTTCTTTCATACATTTTTCATCACGGCTTCTCTCCGAAAATTTCTTTTTCGACTCCTATTTTCCTCTTTCCTTGGCAATCATCACTTTTTGTTTTCCAGTACAAATTTTCACCATTTACACTCTTTTTGAAAACACATTTTCTAATTCTAACCTATGATACATATTTTATTTACAATTTATATATCTACACATGATATTATTCAATAATACTGTTGAAAATTCACATCTACCAATTTTCTGTTCCCAAATTTGATATTTTTTTGATTTTCAATGAAAATTGTTTGACATTTCCTTGTCATGTTTCCTTGTGATTGAAAATTAGCATACAGGATGTTCTTGCTTGTAGATTATTTTTGTTTATTTGAATTCTAAAATTTAATTTGTGGATTTTAATTTCTATACGTTTATAGGTTGTGCAAATCAAATGGATTGTGGAAAACATAATGATGATAATATAAAAGCTCCACTGCTAAACTCTTGGATAATCTACGTTGACCATAAGATGGCCAAAGGTTTCAGAGATGCAAAGTATACAGAAAAATTGTAAAAACAATCATAGCAGGTATTCATGTACAAATATCATTATATAAAAAAAAAAAAAATTATATTCAACATATTTTTCATATCATAACGAAATAAATACATATATATATATATATATATAATTATGATTGCTCATCAGTTGTTAAAGCTAGGCCTTAACTATACTGGGCGTTGTTTTTCTATTGACCAATAACTGGACAACCTCCCAGAGTGGCTTGGAAAGTTTTCACCCTCAGTATATAATGAAGCGTGGGGCTTTAATTTAACAGTACAGTTACCAATCTCAGATAGTTCAGAAACGATAATACACTTAGGAATTTCAATAATATATATATGTATATATATATATATATATGTATATATATATATATATGTATATATATATATATATATATATATATATATATATATATATATATATATATATATATTTTGATGGGTGGTGTTATCATATCGAATAATTTACGATATTTTACTTCTTTGCCAGAACTCCTGCGTCTAATTCAATAGCGGATAAAGAGAAACAGTCGTTCACTTTTTTGTGTCGTGTTCCTTCAGTCGAAAGCATTACAAGTTTTACGTTAAAAATACTTGTTTGATCACCAGTACATCAATTCAGTTCGACAATATAGATTGCATTAGTAATATTGGTATGTTCAATTTGTGATCCATTTGATTTTTGGTTTGAGTCTGTATGCACTCATCCTTGCCTCACTCATGACGTTAGTCCAGGGTTGGAAGGGTCTGGATGAATTCCTTTACAGCGGTTGCTGAGCTTTCCATAGGACCCGTAACACACAGACAGGCGAGCCTCTGGATCTTCCCAAAGTTGTTTACTGCCCATCTCTGGTTTGTTTCTGGCCACCACAGAAGTGACCCTATGTGTTTCTGGGTTTCAGTGCAAAACTTTCGGTTTCTGTCTCCATGTCTCACCAAAAGATCTTCTGCATGTAATTGATGCTCCGCTTTTGTTTATTACATATTGAAGATATCAGTTCCGGGTTAGTTTCTCCTTTCAAAATAGCCCCAATTATTCGACGTGATCGACAACTTGTTTTGTTTCGCCAAATAATTTGGGCTGCCCTGCAAATTTCTTTCGCATGTAAAGAGAATGATACTTTTCCAATGACAGCATCTCTCCTGAATACTGCCATGAATACTAGAATATCATAACGGGGGTCATCAACTAGCATGGATTTGCGTCATTGAAGGTTCAACACATTTTATGGTAATAATAATAGTAAATCGACTTTCTTCATATGTAGTATGAAATGGTAATGTGTCAGCTGAAAGCTGTTTTTCAACTTTACCAATTTTTTACAAACAATTTGAAGAAAAACCAAAAGAAATCGATCAAATATCCAAATGCAAACAGAATGTAAGTAGTGGTGGGTGGTGAGATGAATATTCCATAGATATTACAATAAATATACATCAATGCACATCACATAAATTTACATACATATTCACAATAAACACATATATACGCATATAAATAACTACTGAATAATAATAATAACTATTAAATACATGATTCAGGTTAGGTTTACATGGCAAGGTTCGTGAGAGGTCAAGTGACTGAGATTCCAAAGAAAATAATGAAAGTTTGAGCCTTCTTTTGAAATTGATTATTGAATAATCCCTAAAAAGAGTCGGGAGATCATTGTAAAGCTTGGAAGCAGTGTATACATTTACACTTCGCTTCGTTCGCTTCGTTAATAGAATGAGGTGCGATGTTTGGGAATATGTAAAGTCTGTTTTTTTTTAGTATTAACATAATTATGCTTTAGGAACCTGAGTTATATATATATATATATATATATATATATATATATATATATATATATGGCTTCTCTGTTTTTATAATTTTATGCGTAAGAGTGAGAGTGTGAAGTTTGAATATTTTATCTATTTTCAACCAAACCAATTCTGTTATTTTATTAAATATTCGATCGCATTTCCTTAGACCACTGCAAAAACGAGCAGAAGAGTTTTGGATCATTTGTAACGTGTTCAGATTGGAGTTTGATATTGCAGACCCGTAAAGCTGGTCACAATAAGACAATTTTGAAAATATTAGGATTTCAAATAGTTTAACTTCAATTTATTGAGGAAGAACGTGCCTGAGAGGAAATAGTGGTTTCAGTATGCCAAAAGTGGTACTACATAGCATTTGGATATGTTTGGAAAATCTGAGCTCAGAATCACAACAAACACCCAAGTTTTTGCATTTCGCGGTTGAAGGTTGTTGCGATCAATTGATATGGCGTAGTTTTGCTCAATCAAGGATCTTTTATTTCGATTGCCGAACAACATTACCGATGATTTGGCGGCATTCAATTCCAAATTGTGTGCGGAGGATCTCTTAAAAATATTTTCCAAGTCTTTGTTGATTTGTGTAGTGCAAATATCTGAGTCCTCATATATATATATATATATATATAGAGAGAGAGAGAGAGAGAATAACATTGGCCCTAGTATCGAGCCTTGTGGCACACCAAAGTTAACTGGTAAGGCATTCGACATTTTATTATCTAATTTAACTCGTTGAGTCCGTTGTGATCCATGTTGATCAATTCAATAGCGTTTTCGTCAAATAATTTTTTTTTTTCCAAATAATTCATGATTCAAGGCGTCGAAGGCCTTACTATAATCCAGCAAAGTTAAGCAGCCCACTAACTGTTGGGATGTATATTTTTCTCTGTTTATTACAAGGGCACCCTCATGAATTCTCGTTGTATAACTTTTTTCTTTAGCGATCTGCTGATGTTTCAACAAAATTTCATGTGTATCTCCATCCTCTCTAGTTAAATCGTTAGCAATCCTTATTCTTGTATCCGCCAAATTTTTTACTTTACTGAAGATCTCTCGTTTTTTTAAATTTCTGACCAGTTCCAGGAGTATGGGTCGTTCTATGCTACCGTTCTTTCTACTGATCCGATAAGTGTTACTGATCTCGATGTCATCAAGATCGACATGTACTTTGTTATTAATCAATTATTTTACCTCTTCTTTCGTGATTTCGTTGTATTTTTCTTCAATACCAGAAATCTCTTTTTTTCTGGGCTCGACTTATAGTTGAAAGATTCTTCTTGAGTTCCGAATTTTCCACCTTCAATTCCGTTACTTCTTTTTCCAACTCTCCGATTGTTTGTGACTGATTGGCTATGCTCACATTTATATTCCTAATTCCTGTCATATTTCTCCATTTTGTGTCAAAACGCTCTGAAGTAAATCATAAATATCTTTGTTGGAAGGTTCTGTTTTGCCCTGACTACGGGGTGTTGTGAACTAACCCACCACACCTGTAATACCAGACGTTATTCGTTAGGTTGGAAAAACGGTATTAAGAGCAATCGACTGTCTGAAGAAGGTCGATACTGAAACTAGGTCTGGAGCGGCTCAGATCTGATTTCATTTCTCTTAAATACCGGAACATGGGCTGTTTATTCAGGAAGTACTACCGTTCAGAAAGATTCGAAAGGTTATTCATAAAAGAAAATAAATAAAGGACTGCACTCATAAAATGTTAAAATGTAAATATATATTTAATAAAACTTCACACAATTCTCTCAATCGTCTATGGACGAATGATAGGAAACAATATTCATACAAAGAAAACTAATTTAGCGTATGGGCAGATAATTCTGCAATGATCGTCACAATAGAAATAATTTTACTAAAAGAAATCTTGCAATCAAGTGCTGCAAACGACTAACAATAATTCTCTTTTTGAAAACTTGGTGATCTTGAAAACTATGGACATACTTTATAGACACATACACATTTTAATGGGTTGGGTTTTGCCATAAACATAAATACAGAAAAACAAACATGAGACTCACCCTGTTTAACACTTATTCACTGGATGTAGTTTTAAAAGGCAATTAGATTAGACTTTATTATTCGTTTTCTCCCGCGTCAATCGGTTATTCTAATTAATTCGTCCGGTATATTCGTATACAGTTAAGGTTTTTCTAAGTGATCGTGAACCATTGAAATTGCTGAATCCCGTTGTATTATCTCTGTTTTTGGAAGCTTTGACAATTTGTGGAAACTATACTGTTCGCTCGTTAACTACACCGGTTTGGGAATTCCCTTTTTTATTGCACGATACTGTAATTAGACTGTTTTTAATTAAGGTTTGGAAATTTTTTACTTAATTAGACTGACTTTTTAACCTAACTTTTGCGAATGGCATATTCTCGTGTTCACTGTGGAATACCAAATCGAACTACCTACCTTTGACATGAAACTCACGCTTTTATATGATCTTTAACATGGGAGCTAGTGGGCGGAGCTTAGTGTGTTGTGAAGTCGTAAAACTGATAGAGGACTTGTTTTTCTAACCCGTTCTCGCTTATCTATGTTATAATTGGATAATATATTTACGGTAGCTGTCGCGCTATCGCGGAATTAATGACCCCATGTTTATCGAATTTGGACGGGTGTTTGAAATATGGATATGTTTTCTTTCGGTAGTAAATAAAACTGATTTTCTTATCTCGCTGGGAATGTACCCAGTAGCAATCAATAATCGTTGTTTACGCTTCTAGATGAATGATTTATGCGTCCCGTCTACAAGGGGTATTTCTTGGTAATTATTTTTAAAAGCATTTTAATTGTCTCCCGATAACAACGTATGATTTAACGATCGTAGGCTTATCAGCTGTTTTAGTCTAGCATGTGGTCCATATTGACCTTTACTGTTTATCAAGAATGTTACGTTGTTTTGTATCGTAGAGAAATTTCTCTGTATTTACGTGGCTTAACACTCGTCCCAACCCTCTACAAAAAAGATTTGACAAACTCAAATTTTTTTTTTTTTTTCAAAATAACATCACTTTCACCAACAATAAGCAAAAATGTTTTAACTTGCTGTAGTGTAATCCTATTCTAGCGACAAATTTTATAAGTCTTACTTTGACAATTACAATGGACTACGGTTTACATCTTCTAGAGGATAATTATACTCTATTACCAAAGTTATTAACCTCACTTCTCAGTACTTAATTCTAATTTTCTTAAAAATAACATGCAAATAATCATGCAAACACACAATAAAGTCTCTTTCTTCCATGGGGTAATTTCCATACTGTAAGGGTATGTACTCGCCTTCTTCAACGAGGGGATTTTTCTCACTTCTATTCCGGTGGGCATCAATTTAACTCTATCCGTTGGATCCTCTGGGAATTTTTCCTGCTACGCCGCTGGTTGGCTAAGGGTACGCATCAGCGGTACGGGACTATTTGTTCCTTTGTTTATCTTCTCTAACCATATGGCTTTTGGGGATTGTAGGGCCTTCCACACGATTCTCGGGTCAGTGATCCGTGATAATTAGTCGGTATCGGAACTAGACAGATAGCACAGCCTGTGTTTTCTGGTTCAGTGACAAGGTCATTCCTTAGCATAATGTTGTAAATGGTATTCGGTGTCGGTGGTCAAATGGTGGTAATTCCTTCGTTTAAAAATCTTCGTTCCTGGGAATCATATTTGTGCGGTACCATTAACACAGGTGATTTGTGTGGTGAATTGTGTCCACTGAATTCTGTGCGGAGTGCTTGAACTCAAACCACACTGTGAATTCGCACTGCTCTAGGAATCTGCTGGTCTCATCATTTCGCTTCGCCATGCTGGATTGTCCACTGCTGTTTGTTCAGAGATATTTTCTTGGGTTTCAACAATAATAGTCCACGATATTCCTGTCAAAACCTTCCCTATATGCGCGGTTAGTAAATTTTATCATTATTTATTTAGGTACTGTACAATTATAAACGTCGCGATGTTCTAGTGTGAATATTCTACCAATCCGTAAACCCATTTTCCGGAAATCGTGATTATATTATTTATCTGTATTATGTAACTCGGCGATTCGATATTCTTTAACTGTTTAATTAATTTTCATAACATATCGCGTTTTTGGTTTTTTATAGCCTGTAATCAGTACAGTGTTTCATTTCAGTTCTATCGACCATTCTTCGTTTTTTCTATGACCTGTAATGAACTATATCCGTCTCAAAATAGCTTTGCTTGAATTTTCCGTGGAATTTACTGTCATTATTTTACATCCAAACACTTGCTAAAATTGTCCCTGTTCGCGTTTCACGTTGTCAGTTGATTCTCTTATATATTTTTTTCAGTTTGTTCCCGTACTATGATACAATTAATTTAATTCCGTTTTCATTAAGGTATCGGTAGATTTCGTATTTTTATTCATTCCAATTTTTACAAGTTCATTGTAGCTATAAATATGTTTTGGCAAATTAACCTTCAGGGATTTTTCAATTGTTTCTGCGTCTTTTTGCAGTCTGCTGAAACTATAATAATTTACATACTATATATACGTTCCTACATTCTGGTGCATACTGAAAATTTCCTTGTTTACTGATATTTAACTGATTGAACCAAATTTTTCATGGGTGTCATTTGAACAGTGCCGCGTGTCATGGGTTGTGTAAGGGGGAATTTATTTTCAGAAATGCTTTCTTCATTTTCTTTGGACATTTCACTTTGCTGACATTTTTCTATATTTTCGGCATTAACTATTGGTAATTCATCTGGCATATTTTCTTTAGTTTGTACTAAAACTTGATCTAATTTTTACCTCATTTTCTTGTGTCGCTTGTCTTCTGCTTGCATTCATATACTTTGTTGAAGCGATTAGCAAGTATTATTTGATTTCTTGTTTCTTCCACTGGTTGGATTTCAAAATTAACGTGCGATGTCTTTTTTAAATTAGATTTTCCTTTCTTTCTGGCTAAAAATCCATTTTCTGCAATCCTTCGTAATTTCGTATCTTCGGAGTTCACTATACTTTTTGCTTGAACTTTACATACATTCAAAAATCTGGGCGGTAGGATTTTGTCCTTAGGCAAGAAATTTTCATCCTTGTGATTTACGACTGTAGAAAAAGTCTTATCTTTGGCGACCGTCATTCCTAGGTGCTTGGCAGATTCCAACTTCCTGGTGGATAGAGCATCTCCCTTGGGTGATTCGTATCTATCTCTCAAACTATCTTCCAATGATTTCCTATTGTCTACATCGATCACCTTCCTTCGATTCCTTGATGCATTAACTGTTGCAATTTCCGTTCTCCCTGAATATGTCTGGCTACTTGCGGGAATATTTTCACTTTCAAAAACTTTCATACCAACTTTTTCCTTTTTCTGACTATAATTTTCTTCATCCTCGCTGTAGTGCTGTATGGGCAATGTTCCGTTACATCTCTCCGTTTCTTTAGGCAGGAAATGCTCGTACCTATACGTATGCATTTCCACTTGTCGACTGTCACTTGTGACTATCGGTCCTAATGTACAGGGTGCGTCGGTTTTTCCATTTTCCATAGGTGGCACTTTTCTAAATTCCTCTCTTCTCTCTTGTTGCTCGTTTAAACGCATGTTTCGCTTTTCTCTTGTTCCAGACGATTTTCCATATTCTTCAATTCCAACTATTTCTTTGCAGACTAGCGTCTCCTTTAAATCACCAGTCGCTGACATCTTTGAAACTGTTTTTTCTAAACCTGGTGTCACAATTAAATCACCGGTCCCTGATATCTCTATTTGATTCGAAGTTGTACGTCTCGTTTCATGGCATGAAACTCTGTTTAAGAATACTTCGCGGATTGATTTGGGCGGGCCCTCCCTTTTCAATTCTAGTTTTTCTACAGAATTCATCCAATCGTTCATCATGATCGTGACATCTCTCAATCGTTTTTCTACTTCTTCAAATCTATTTTGCAACTTCCTCTGTTCGTCATCCCGATTCGTTTGGCATATGTGTTGGATTTTCTTCTTCAACTCGATAATTTCCCCTGATAAATACATTTGATTTTCTCTCCAATCAATTTGCACATCATATTTTCGTAAAAAATCTAATCCCAGTGTTATTTCAGTACTACGATGATCATTTTCAACTATTAAGAATTCATGTTCAATAATTTTTCCTTCCTTTACTTTGATTGGCAATATAACCGAGCCAATATACTGAGTGAAATTTCCTTGTCCATTTCTGAGGTGATAAGGCAAACCATAATTCCATTTCATACCTCTAACAATATTAATATGAACCACTGATACTGGAGATCTCATATCTACGGATATATGTCTCAAAATTCCTGCTATTTCTAAATTAATAACATTTTTCTGTTCATCGTCGATTAGTATATTTTCCTCTTGCCTCTCACTATTTAAATAGTTTTTCCGGCAACCTTCATCTGAGGCTTGTTGAAAGCTGCCATTCCATTTAAATTCCTGTTATATTTTGCCTTTTTTCCATAACTATTTCCTGTTTGCTTTCTATAATTGATTCTCCTAAAATTTCCTCGTTCATTCCTGCTTCTATGAGATTGAAATCTATTTTCTTTCGAATTGTTAGAAAATTCTGTTCTATATTTATTCATTTTCCCATATTTTTTAAATCTTTTTTCCTTAGCGTAGTTGGAAAACCATTTTCCTGAATCATTTAATCTCTTATTTTGAAAACTATTTCTATTTGGACATCTATATGACATATGTCCGAATTCTTGACATGTTAGGCATACGCAATTTTTCATATAACAATCTCCTGCTGTGTGACCTTTTCTGTTACAATGTGTGCACAATATTATATTCGCATTGAAAGTTCTGAAATTTCTATTCGGTGTATTCGTAGTTTGCTCAATTAATTCTTCTTTTTCTGCTAATGTGATGGCTTCTTCTAAACTGACAGGACTTTCAGATAAAACTTTTTTTCTAACAGGATCTAACAATCCAATTGCAAATTGTACCAATAAATCTTGCTCGTATTTTTGCTCTAATACATTGTCAATTCTATTATTTCCTGTGAGGTGCCTTATCTTTGATGCACATATTTTTAATCTCATGAAAAAATTCCTAACTGATTCATTCGTTTTCTGATAACAATTCAAAAATTCTTTTTGTGCTTCTCCAGGTAATTTCAATTTGCTAAACTGCTTCAATAATTCCTTTTTAATTAATTGCCAGTTGTCGGTATTTTGTAATTCATCTTCTGCTTCAATAAATAATCTAGCTATTCCTTTCAATTTTAATCTAACTATAGAACTTATTTGACTGTCTGTCCATTTTGCTACAGCTGCCAAATTCTCAATTTCACGAATAAAATCTTTGATTTCTGTTGTACCATTATAAAAGGTATATTATCCAAAGTGATACTAATTTGCGGTTCATATCTAACCCTCGGCACTGTTGTCTGAGTTTCCATGATTTAATTATTTTGATAAAAATCTCCATTGATTGAAAATAAAACTTCAATTGCTTTTTCGAATACTTCCTGAGTTTTTGATCGGTATAAACGCTATATCTATTTATTTTCCCAATATCGTGTTTGCAAAATAACAACGATATTATACTAACTATTTTCACAATCTTTCTACTCATTTACTTCTGTTCAAATTAGTCTTTTTTGACTGACTGACACTTATTTGTAAAAATAAAAATAAAATATTTATTAAAAAAAAATTCAACTTCAATTGTTGTTTGACACTTTTTCTTCCTGTGGAAAATATCATATATGCGTTAATGTACTTCCTTAATTATTACTCGCACACCTGACATCAATTGTTTTGCCCTGACTACGGGGTGTTGTGAACTAACCCACCACACCTGTAATACCAGACGTTATTCGTTAGGTTGGAAAAACGGTATTAAGAGCAATCGACTGTCTGAAGAAGGTCGATACTGAAACTAGGTCTGGAGCGGCTCAGATCTGATTTCATTTCTCTTAAATACCGGAACATGGGCTGTTTATTCAGGAAGTACTACCGTTCAGAAAGATTCGAAAGGTTATTCATAAAAGAAAATAAATAAAGGACTGCACTCATAAAATGTTAAAATGTAAATATATATTTAATAAAACTTCACACAATTCTCTCAATCGTCTATGGACGAATGATAGGAAACAATATTCATACAAAGAAAACTAATTTAGCGTATGGGCAGATAATTCTGCAATGATCGTCACAATAGAAATAATTTTACTAAAAGAAATCTTGCAATCAAGTGCTGCAAACGACTAACAATAATTCTCTTTTTGAAAACTTGGTGATCTTGAAAACTATGGACATACTTTATAGACACATACACATTTTAATGGGTTGGGTTTTGCCATAAACATAAATACAGAAAAACAAACATGAGACTCACCCTGTTTAACACTTATTCACTGGATGTAGTTTTAAAAGGCAATTAGATTAGACTTTATTATTCGTTTTCTCCCGCGTCAATCGGTTATTCTAATTAATTCGTCCGGTATATTCGTATACAGTTAAGGTTTTTCTAAGTGATCGTGAACCATTGAAATTGCTGAATCCCGTTGTATTATCTCTGTTTTTGGAAGCTTTGACAATTTGTGGAAACTATACTGTTCGCTCGTGTTTTTACTATGAACTTCAATACTTGATCTGAATCGGCTGAGTTTCTATGTTTGCTGAAGTTAACTACACCGGTTTGGAAACTCTCATTATTATTGCACGATACTGTAATTAGACTGACTTTTTAACCTAACTTTTGCGAATGGCATATTCTCGTGTTCACTGTGGAATACCAAATCGAACTACCTACCTTTGACATGAAACTCACGCTTTTATATGATCTTTAACATGGGAGCTAGTGGGCGGAGCTTAGTGTGTTGTGAAGTCGTAAAACTGATAGAGGACTTGTTTTTCTAACCCGTTCTCGCTTATCTATGTTATAATTGGATAATATATTTACGGTAGCTGTCAGCGCTATCGCGGAATTAATGACCCCATGTTTATCGAATTTGGACGGGTGTTTGAAATATGGATATGTTTTCTTTCGGTAGTAAATAAAATTGATTTTCTTATCTCGCTGGGAATGTACCCAGTAGCAATCAATAATCGTTGTTTACGCTTCTAGATGAATGATTTATGCGTCCCGTCTACAAGGGGTATTTCTTGGTAATTATTTTTAAAAGCATTTTAATTGTCTCCCGATAACAACGTATGATTTAACGATCGTAGGCTTATCAGCTGTTTTAGTCTAGCATGTGGTCCATATTGACCTTTACTGTTTATCAAGAATGTTACGTTGTTTTGTATCGTAGAAAAATTTCTCTGTATTTACGTGGCTTAACAGTTCTCCCATATTTTTCCACGAATAAAATCAGATTTGGCGACAGCGCGTAGTAATCTTTCGGATTTGTTGTGATTTTGAGCTTATCATACAATGTCAGAACCTCTAATATTTATACAATTGTTTTTTCTACCTTCTTAAGAGGAGGGTTATTCCAGTTCGAGGTAAGCACAATGTGTTTCACAATTTTTTTTAAGCAAGAAACTACTCTTGAACACCTAATTCACTGCTATGAGTTGCAACATCTCACCATACATAGATCTCATCCCTTAAATCAGTGGTATACCTCCAATAAAGTATTTCATGGCTCTTGAATATATGTTTTGATGATGGAAAACCTCGTGGATAATTGAATCGCAATGTCTTCCCGAACAAAAGCTCTGTAAATTTGGATGGTGAGAGAGTTAGTTTAGGATACGAATGAGGGGTGGAATGCATTATTCCCAATATTTTATAATAAAACGTTTCCTCGCCGGAACGGAAACAAACCCTAGATAACTCATATAACTCATCCTATTCACAAATGAACGAATATATGCCTCTCTCAGGAATTATCATCCAACCTCCTACGTGTTCCGCCCCTGTAACTTATCTATTTCAGGCATCGCATTCGGCCTTTGTGCTAGTGTTGAGATGGAATTACAAGAGGCACTGATGTGCTTTGTTTTTCGTGAAAGGTGGCGGATGTGGTTTGGCAATTCACCTTATTAGCAGAACGAGAGTGAAATTTAATCACGCGGAATGTGTGATGTAAACAATGAGTAGATGTGTGTAATTTTGTCTTTCTGGTTTGAGCTAGGCTAATTTCGTGGAATTCGGGAGGTGAGAAGGTTTCAAAGTGAAAAAATCCATCGAAAGTCTTTTTTGATGTTGAATTATTTCAACTATGTTCATTAGATAGATCGTTTATTTCACAGAAACAATATGAAAAATACAAACAAGAAGAGTATTTAGGCCGAAAAAACAAAAGAAATCATTGAAAGTATCCCTGACTACCACAATTGGGGTGAGCTTGAAAGTATACATATATATGAATTTTACTTACATCGATAATGAACCCCCGATGATGTAGACCTATAAATCGTCCGATCGATGATCTTTTACCTTTTCACCAACATTTAACTAATCGATTGTAATATTAAATTGTGGAGACGACTTTGAGTTTTTCTACTTCGTAAAATCATACCACTCCACTTCGAGATACAATGGACTTCTACCACAGGCTATGAATAAAGTATATGTAGTAGCAATACGGGTCCACTATCAACGAGCAAATAATTCTTCCAGACTATAGAATGTATGTAGGTATGTTTCTTCGAAAAAAAAAAAACAACTTTCATGGTTCTCAGAATATTAAGATTCCATCAGTTCGAATTTATATATTTATTGAGTGGGCAGGTAGAATTCTGAAAGAGTGTTCGAAAATAAAATTCTCCACTTTGTCTACCTACTCTGATTTACCAAACAACCCCCTTTATCTGCTTTTAATAATATAAGATTTTGTATGTTTTTCCCCTTAAAAAAAGATCGGAAATGTTTTCTTTTCGTGTATGGGTCTGAATCCGAATGATTGTTTGTTATTTTTAACTTTATGTAGGATATTCGGAGCTTCGTTGCGAACGACTTTTTTATATCGTGTACATCCGTTTTTAGTCCATCTTGCTTCAAATGGTTGACGAAACAATATTAATGGAGTATATTACCTACTAGCTGACCCGACAGACGTTGTCCTGTCCAAATTTCAATATTCCCTAAATGTTTTTCCTGAAAACTCTCGTCCCCGTAGAATTTCTTTTTTCCTATGTATTTTTTGCATTGTTCCATCTGGGTTATGCCTTTGAATATGCCGCTTCCCGTTTTCCCTTATCCCGTTTTCAAGTTTTTCCGTTCGTCACCGTTTTCCTGAAAAAAAATTGCCAAATCGGTGCAACCGTTCTCAAGTTATGGGCTTACCAACACAAAAAGACATTTATTTTTGTTATATATTATACATTCCTGAAAACTTTTCCAGGACAAAGAAATTTCCAATTATCCAATAACTTTTCCAAAAATCCTTTCTTTCTCTAAAAACCTTATTCGGAGTATTACGAACATTCAAAAAAACAATTAGCTAAATGGTGGCAGGTGTTGTTTTAATAAAATAAAAAAAAATTTACCCTGACCAGGATTCGTTCCTGTCACGTTCTGCTTGGTAGGCGACAGTGTAACCGCTAAGATATTTCCTCTTTGGTAATAAATGATAGTTTCTTTCTTTGCCAAATTTCTTATACCCCGAAATTTACAATTTCCGGGAATCTTTTCTAACATAAAAAAATTGCCAAATCCTCTTTGGTAATAAATGATAGTTTCTTTCTTTGCCAAATTTCTTATACCCGAAATTTCCAATTTCCAGGAATCTTTCCTAACATAAAAAAATTGCCAAATCGGTCGAGCCGTTCTCACTTTTTATGCTTACAAGGAGTTTTTATTATATAGATGTGTTATATAATTAACACTGCTTGAAGGGAATATAGCTTCCAGTCTCAGAAAATTCATCAAACATTGTTTCACTTTTAGTATATATTGAAAAGAGCGAAAACAATTCGTTTTGCATACAAATAACATTAATGAAAACTTTAAGTGATGAATGAATGGACATTTCCAGTATATTGAAATATGCAATTTTTTCACATGACGTAATGGAAGCACTTTATAACATAGTCCTAACCATTTATTCACACAAAAACTCACGAAATATAACCTACATCACACATTCAAAGCAACTATATTTCACTTGTTAGGGCATTTGAATACAAAATTGTCTTTGAAACGGTTTTTTGTTAATTATTTTCTCATTCAAGTCAATGTAATACTCCTCCGAAAATATAATTGCTGATGTGGCAACTATGTATAAAACATTCATAGGGTATAACTTCCTTATTATCCATTAACAAAGAGTAGAACTATAATCTTTGCCATTAGCCTAGCCATTATTCGACGTTTTGTCTGTGTATGATTTTGTTCATTCATTCTGCACAGAAAAAATAAAATTGTTGAATCAAATAAAATGTATTTGAATCCAACAAATAGAAGTGTAAAATTATTTCTTGCTTTTGAGTTAAATTTAAAGTTTCAATCAACTGAAAAAAATTTGCATGAACCAAATATCTTATTCGAACAACTAACTCTATTCATGACTTGTTTCGAAAGAAATGTTGTTTCAACCATGTGATTATTTTGTTGAATCGAATAATCAGGTCTACAAAATTTGCTGATTGCTTTAACAAAAATATATATGTCGAATTGATTATTTCAATAAAATGTCAATTCAACGGAATATTCAATTCACTACAAATATTCATTCAAATAAGTGATAATTTTGTTAATCCACTGAATTGACAAACATAGCAACCGAGCATGAGAGACTACACCAGACATTCAAGTCCAGACGTCGCAACGATGATAAGTTGGCTTTGCTATTCGGTAACATTAATCTAAGTCAGGGTCAGTTTTGCGAACGCTTTGCCATCATTCAACCAATATAATATTCTTTATGTAAATTAATCTATTTCCGTTGTTGGATTCAAATACATATTATATTTGTATCGAAACAAATTTTTATTCAATATGAGCTGGAGATTTTTTCAATAGATGAGCATACAGGGTGTTACCAAATAAGTAGCTGATTCCTTATTGAGTATTAAAGGGAGTCTTCCATGTTAACATGTTTTTTAATTTTGTTGTGATCTTTTTAAAGGGGTGAAACATGCAACCCCTATTCCATTTTTTACCAGAACTTTTTAACGAAACAAAATTTCTCAATTTGAAAATATATGTTGAAAAGAACGATTCCTTGCAAAACTTTTTCAACTCCTGTATTGTGTCCGTAAAAGCAATAGTTTCTTAATAAACAAATTGAATACAACATAAACGGATCTTCTGTAAATGGAATCGAAAAAAATCAAGTGGGTGGCTGTCACGTTTTGTTTGTACAACTTGTGACTTCAATCGAGGTATTTTAAAATTATTCCACTCCTTCTAATGCGGGCATGTACCAGTACCATGTTTCGTTTTAATTAAAAATTAAAAATACAAACAAAACAAAATTATGCTTATTACAACAGAGAAAAAGGTAACAAGATCAAACTGAACGGAGTTATGAAAACTGCTCGAAATGACCACCTTCAACCATTAGACAGAAATCAAGTCTTCGTCCAAGTACTGACGAGCAGTTACGCTGAAATGGACAGGTGCACCATCGTGCATAAACCACCTTCGTGGTCAAATAGCTAGTGGAGCATTTTCAAGCAAAATGGAAAGCTGCTCCTGGAGAAAATTTTGTATAGGTTGCACCAGTTAGTGTTAAGGGTAGAAAATACGGTCCAATAATATATTCGCCAATAATTCAGACCTACACATCAAGTGGAAATTCATATTGATACCGATCTTCTTGATTTGTATGTCTTCGGCCCATAGATGATTGTTATAGAAATTTGTTTTCCCTTGCCTTGAAAAGTTGGATTCGTCAGTGAATATTACGTTTTCTAAAAATTGAGCATTTTGGGTAATCATTTGAAGATTCCATTGACAAAAGTCTACTCGATGGGAAAATTTTGCGGCAAATGTGCCTGGACTCGTTGAATATGGTAAGGATACAATTGGTGATCCTTTGAAATTTTCCAGATTAGTTTATTGCTAACATTAAATGTGTTTGCAATTTGTTTTGTACTTAATTCCGGACGATCTTCAATCATATTGAGAACCTCTTCTTCCAGTACCACCGTTCTCATTACTCGTGGGCGACCACAATCAGTTGTTCGTTTTTTAAAAGTCCCTCTTTTACAGATACGTTGGTGAAGATGTGCAAAAATTGTGTGATGAGGTATCACGCGCTGAGGATACATCTCTGCATAGAGACGTCTAGATTCCAAACAATTTCCATTGGCACGACCATACATAAAATGCATAACGGCCATTTCAGCGTTAGTGTAATTATTCATATTGAAGATTCAAAAGACACAATTGAACTTTCAACTACTACATAGGAATCAAAGCGACTTGACAGCCACCTACTAGATTTTTTCGATTTTAAAATACGATTGAAGTCACGAATTGTGCAAACAAAACGTGACAGCTACCTGATACACTTTTCGATTCCATTTACAGAAGATTCGTTCATGCAAGATGTTGTATCTTATTTTTTTATAAGGAAACTATTGCTTTTACGGACACAGCACTGGAGTCAAAACAGTTTTGCAATGAATCATTCTTTTCAACAATTAATTTTCGACAAGAAATCAGCTCCTTTAAACTTTCGCACTTATTTAGTAACACCCTGGATATTCAAATCAAAGAAATGTTAGCTTCGCATTGAAAAATCAATTTTATCACCGCAATATAATGATTCCATCAATCAAATACCATGTGTTTTGGGATAAATTTCATTAGTCGGGTCAAGCTAATAAGAGTGACCAAATAAATTTGGTTTTAACAAATCCTTTTTTTCCATTTTGTCACCGCAATATAATGATTCCATGAATCGAATACACCTGTGTTTTGGGTTTAATGTTATTTAGTCGGGTCAAGCCACTAGGAGTGATAAAATAAATTTGGTTGAATTAACAAATTCTTTTTTCTCGTGTGAATTTGGGTTGTGATTTTGACAATGGTCGCAAAAAATGTTTAGTTCTTATTTGTCGGAATACCACGGATACTCCTAATAAAATATTTGTGTCATGAGTATAACCAATCGAAATTACTCCCTCCACTTCTGATCGTTTGAATTCGGTAGTTTATTTTGACGTTTTCAATAATTTTTAGCTCTATGAATTGAGGAAAAAAAAATCGAAAAATGAATGCGAGTTACATGACAAATCCAATATTCCGATTTTTTTTTTCTGAAAACGATTGAAAAAGCTCATTTTACTATAATAGGAACCTAATCTGAGAATTATGGTAGTTAATTCCTCAAACCAATGACGATATTTTCATCGTTACTATCTAGCAAAATCCCAAAAATCAGATTTCAGTTTCCGAGTCCGCTCCTGGTCTATCTGTCTGCTTTTATTTCGGAGCATTGTTATGAAGCACGTTACAAGTGATTTTTTGTGACCAGCAAAAAATAATTTCCTCCGCGTCTTTCATTGTAGAAGTGGAACGTCTCGTCCGGGAATTTGCTCCTGATCTCTGGAGAAATCAATTTTGACGTTTTCATCCGAAATGTGTCTATTATCGACGAAAAATCATTCCGAGTGTTCTGCTTCTGGGACCAATCTGGGAGCAACTGAGTTGTCTAATGTGACATGAAACAATATTCAATCTTCACGCTTTCGGGGGCAGGGTTTTGTCTGGCTGGTCTTTGATGGATAGATCTCAGAGGCGCGAAGAAGTTTGGTCTTGATAGAATATGACTGTAATATATGAGATTTAGGGTTTTCAAAACGAATACACAATACGATTTTGGTATATTTTCCAGAGCGTTCATGAATTTAATGACCCCAGGCGGGGCCAGTAGATTTAATATTTTCATTGAAAAACACAAAAAAGCATTACCTCATACTCTAAGATCAGAAGTTGGAGAAGGATTCAAATCTGCCTAAAATCTTCATAATATCTCTTCCTATTGAAAAGGGAAACATTCTCAATTGGATATTGATAAAAATATTTTTCTGATTTTATGAACATCCTGTTCATATTTTCAACAAATCAATCTCTTTGTAATTTGACTAAAAAAACAACCTAAAAAATCAGAAGCTCAAATATTTTGCGATATGAAAAACTGGTGATAGTGTTGATAATGTTGTTAATTTACCAATTTAAGAATACAATAAGTGGTGGACTTCATATACACGGTGTTTCATAATTGAATGCTGATCCTCAAGGGCGATAATCTTTGTATGATTCAAAAACAAAATCTTTCCATGAACATAGGTCCGCAACCGCTTTATTTCTGAGATACAGAATGTTAAAATTTAACAAAAAAATCAGTTCTTTCCCAATATCTCCGAAACCGCTTTGGCTTTTCCCTTCAATTTTGGCACATGCAAATTACGCATCAAAATATTTTTTTTCGCCTCTGCCTTTTTTCCAAATAAATATTATTTTTTCAATTGTTTCCTATCTTCTCATAAAAATGGTTTTCTGTCATTTTTTGTCCGGTGGACGGTTTTCGATTTGGAAAATAAAATACATTCATTTGCTTGTCCCTCCTCGATTTTTTCTCTTAGTCTTACTTTCACAATTTTTGTAATTTCATGGTAACTCTTATTCAGTTTTCGTAATAAGTACGCATAAAAATAAATTTTTCATCATTAAAAACATAACTAATATGAACCAAAAACACCAAAATCAAATCAACTGTTCAAAATGTCCGCCTCTTGCAAGTATGCACGCTTCAGCCCTCCTTGACGTTGACTTGCGTACTCTTTGGAAAATTCCTGGAGTATTCCTTATTGCTTTACAGGAAACTATTGGGCGGTTAGAATTGGTTGACTGTACACCAAAGTCTTAAGATTTTTCAAAGGAAATAATAAAGACTGTTTAAGTCTGGGGATCTAGCTGGCCATGACTCTGTTCCCCCACGACCTATCCAGCGATTATAAAAATTTTGGTTTGAATATTCGCGTGCCAGAGCACTAAAATGAGCAGGTGCACCATCGTGCATGAACCACATGCGATTTCGCATTAAAATAGGAACATCTTCCAACAGAATTGGCAAATTATCTACAAGAAATCGGCGATAATTATGTCCATTCAATCTGCGTAGTGAAAAAAGGTCCAATTAGGTGATCCCCAATAATTCCAGCCCAGACATTCAATGAAAACTGCTCCTGGTGATGAGATTCCACGATTGAATGCAGATTTTCCTCGGCCCAAAAATGATGATCATGAAAATTTCTGATCCTGTTTTTGGTAAACCTAGCTTCGTCCGCGAATACAATTTCTCTGTCAAATAAAGGATTTTTGGTGAACTTCTGGAGAAACCATTGGCAGAAATTCACTCGTAATGGAAAGTTCCGAGGAAGTAGAGCCTGAACCCGTTGAATGTGATAGGGATATAATGAATAATCATGAAGAATCATCCATACTAGAATATGGGCGATATTCAAATTATTGGCAACTTGCCTCGTACTTATTTATTTTCTAACTCATAAACCGTTCGCCGTCCGAGAAAAAGACAGTCGATCATTTTTATGAGAAGATAGAGGGCAATTAGAGAAAAAGACAGTGGCGTATCATTATTTTGACCAAAAATATGGCAGGGCATGTTAACAGGGACGCCACTGATGAAAATTTAGAAATCCTTTATCATGAAAAAATTTACTTTTATCCCTTTTTTGCAAGTACTGAAATTGAGAGAGAAAGCCAAAGCGGTTTCAGAGATATTGGAGGGGAACTGATTTTTTTGTTAAATTTCAACATCCTGTATCTCAGAAATAAAGAGGTTGCGGACCCATGTTCATATGAAGAATGTTTCTTAAAATGATCCAAGGATTATCGCTCTTTAGGATCAGCATTCAATTATGAAACGCCCTGTATAAAAAAATCTAACTTCCTAATTGACAGAAATTAAATAAATAAAAAATGAAGTAGTTGACCTAACTGGATAAATCTCATGAATAGTGCACCTTGCTGATAAATGTTCAGTTAGAGGTGAGAAAAATATGAATATCTTGTTTCTGTAAGCATATCATGAGAAAGTTATAACAGCGTATAGCTTGGTACATCAGTAATTGGTTAATTGACTCGTTAATTAGTTTATTTCGGTTTTAGTTACTATTTCGTTTTCGTAACATTTTTAATACACTATCACCTAAATATTTTAATATAAACTCAATTAAGTGCAGTCAAACTCGGCTATAACGAACGGCTCAATGACTAGAAATGTTTCGTTATAAAGGATGTTCGCTATGAAGAAAATATGCAGTACATGCATCCTGGTAAATTTTTTTTTCGCGTAAATTGACGACACCGTTAATTTTTTGAGACCATAATCACGACAAATTTGTGCATTTGCGCACCCACTGTCAAATTTTCTAATTATTTCCAACCTAACCGACAATGTAATAGCCTTGCTGCATGCTTCTATAGTAGGGATATTCGTACAATGCAGATGAACACGTACTAACACTACGCCATGTATCTAACAAATCCCTAACAGGGAAATAGGGGAATCCCACCGGTCGACTGCGGTCGTAAAATATCGCAAATTATCGGCACTTGATTGAACAATCTTTCCTCGGTAGTTCGTTATAACCGAGTTCAACTGTGTCTTGTTAGTGACTGAAATCATCCACCTAATTTGTTGTATTATATTCACTTGTTACTAATGAAATCGTTCATGTACTTTGCTAGTGTAGTGTATGATTCAGAACACATAGTGAGAGTTTGTATCTATTTTTTGTATACCTGAGTATTATATAACTCACAATGTTACAAGCTCGAAAACATCGTCAGTCGTGTGCAAATATTTCTCGTAAAACCAAAAAAGCCCCACAAGAAAGTGCACGTAGCGAAACTCAGTCTCCGGCAGTGCGACAGAAACGATTGCAACACGTTAGAGATCAAGTTCGTCTTAGTTATATATAATTTACCGTCTTATAATCCTAACTAAAAAGTCTAAAATAAAAAAAGGTAATTTAAATAATGACTTTAGATAATTACCGTCTTATAATCCCAACTAAAAAGTGTGAAATAAAAGAGGTTAATTCAAAAAATAAAAAAACCCGACTGCGTAAGAAGTGAACTTCAAAAAAGATGGAAACAAGATGACCAGAAAACAGAAAATTATGTTTTAAGAGGTCAACTATTGAACTTAATACTGTAAACAATCTCACTCACTGTTAAATTGAAGAAGATGCCTCCGACCGCGTGAGATTGTTTACAGTATTGAGTTTAATAGTAAACCTCTCAAAACATAATTTTCTGACAATATTTTCTGGTAATCTTATTTCCATCTTTCTTTAAGTACACTTTTTACCCAGTCAGGTATTTTGATTTTTTGAATTAACTTTTTTTAAAGTATGTTATGGAAATGACTATATTATGTTTGTGTAGTGACATTTCTTTAAAGGAATAATCAAAATGGTTTACAGTGAGGAAGGAAAAGTACAATTATTCATACAAAAATTAATAACAAAGACTTATTTAGGAAATTTAAATAACATCATAACTCATGAAATATGTTCTATGTGTCCACCATTATTGTCAATGTCTTTTAGAAATCTCCAGGAAAATTCATCCATAGGGGTCAAGTCCGGACTGTTGAGTGGCCATTCAATACTTCCATCATTCCCTATCCATATATGAGAATACATTATTCAAATGTCTTTGAACTGGTATAAAAAAAAATACCCCCGAATCACATGCCAGTATGTCTTCTTCCAACAAAACCGAGAGTAATCCGGTTGAACAGGCCTAATATATTCACCTCGAACAGCACCAATCCTCAAGAAATTAACGTGGCAATGATTCCTTACGAATTTCTTAACCAAAATGTGTACTCACTCACAGGCATATAATCGGAAATCTTTGAACACTCTTTGTATTATGATCATGTGAAAGATCGGAGTTTTTTCTACATTTCATGTACTTTGACATTTTCTTAAGCAGCTCTTAGTAGCGTAGCGTTAGACTATGAGTGGAAAATCGCTTTTATAGAATTTTTTTGTAGAAAAATAACGAGTTACAACTTTTATGAAAACAATTTTTCATATCTCCAATACTTCTGGAGTTGCAGCTTGAAATATGAAAATTAGGATAATTTTTGTTTTGTTTTTATTTTCAGTGCCGTCGCATGGTAAAGAGTTGCTTGATGGATACTTTATAATTTTGTATTGCTGAATCCAGAATTTCAGCTGTTTTGGAATTTTTGTTTGGCCAATATCTCTATTGATTGAATTATAATGATAATATCTATTCCAAAAAATCAATCAATTAATTTTTCTCAAATTCTGAATACACAAATATTTCTGAAATATAATGTGGTATCTACTGAAATCAGATAATGATTTGTGCGTGGGTAGGATTAATGAGGCATGCTGACGGAATTTTTTTTCAGAATCATGAATCGGCTGTCACAATCGCATGGTCAAGGTAGACAACTTTATCGATCTGATGGATATATTAATTAGATTGAGTTGTTTGAAAGTATGGTAAAACATCCACGATATTTTTTTTCTACTCAATATTTTTTATCATATTTGGAATTATTTCTGAGTGACTTGCGATGCTCACAAACTCGGAAATATGCAAAAACTATAGCTGGAAGCTATTTCCACGAGAAAAAGACATCTTCTACTCTTGTCATACCCATAGAAATGACATGGTTCTCCTAATATTTCGTGAACATAATATTAGGTATTCATGTTTTTTTTCTGTGAATTGAAAAATCCACGATAAAAATTAAGTAATTTTTTGTGAATGTCTAACAGAAAACAACTACTTTTCAACAAATCAATTAGGTATACATCTTGACAGTTTTGGTTGAGCCTTAGTCCTATAGAACCCGGTATAGAATTTCGTTGATACGCTCCTGTGTACCGTAGTGAAGATTATGATCACTTATTGTGCGATATTTAAAGGAAATATTGGCTAATAACGGGGCGCTCCATGTTAGAGGTGGCGATTCATCATATTCCCTTTTATATGGATTTTCGTCCGTATAAATTGCTAACTCGTTCAGCTTTATGTGTTAATAACTGCTCGGCTATTGTTTAGCACTGGGAGTGAAAACGTCTGCTGAATTTCGTTTATTGGATCTATCGGAGTTTCTTCAAGTCGGATTATGGTGGATCCTGAAGAGAAAGCGTTTCGCGTATTTCTTTTCGTGTTCCTCGATGCTTTTTCTGGAGCGAAATAACATGTTATCAAGGACAGGAACCAATGTTATACCTTTTCTGATATAGCGATGAGTGATCTGCGTGGGTTGCGAATGATGTTCGAGGTTTAATCAGTCCTGTAACTCAATCTACAAAGTTGATTGGGTACCCTCAATAATGAAATAGATATGCTATCACGATCCATAATAACTTGCACATTGGTCACTGGCAAGGATCATTAGTAATGTTGGTTTGAGACCGGTGAAAATAGAATTAATAATAAAATATACAGGGTTATTTACGTAGGAGGTGTATTACAGGTTTCTCAACTTGCAGTTGGATTGAAAATTTGGGAAATTTGGTATGATGTCGTGATCGATAATGTCCGTTCTATCTAAAATATTTCGAGTGTCATAGCTATATAGGGTGTGCCAAAGGTCGTTTTGAACTTTCTTATTTTGAAGGCAAACCTACTTTTTTTTCACATGGTTCGATTAGTCTTCTAATTCTGAGTTCAGACAACTCGAGTTATGTAGACTTATCTGTAACAGTTTTAGACATGTCGATTTTTCTGAAAAAAATTGCAACCGTAGTAGTTCCTTTTTTGTCCATTTCAAAAATTACACCGAAATAACTTTCTCCGTAGGTTAAACTCCTACGATAATTTAATACTCAAAATACAAGAGCACGCCGGATTCTTCAAAAACAGGATTTTGACTGATCAGGCAAAGTTTTGTCAGCAGGGAGTTTACAATAAGCGAAATCGACATTTCAGGGCTTCTGAAAATCCACATATGGTGCTCGAGGATGACAATAAAGTACAATATAGAATAAATGTGATTTGTTTTGTAATGAACCAAGAGATACGTCATCTCATGTACGAAATTTCAATATTGGAAGGTACTTAGAAATTCTTCAAAACGTTGTAGAAACAATTCTCCGAAATTCGCCTCTGGTTAGAGCTGCACCTGCATCGTACCAGATGGCACTACCGCACAATACAAAAACTGTGGATACCAAATGGACCGTTGGCGAGGAAATCGAGGAACATTTCTGTGGCCTGCAAATTTCCAGATCTTACCCCTTTAGATCTTCATATTTGGGGTAGGTAAAAGATTTGGACTATTCTCCACCAGTTCGCAATATAAGATGATTTGTAACTTTTTGATCAGAAGAGCTAAGCTACGTTAGGATTCTGTCAACATTTGTTCTTGTTTGTTAATAATAATTTGTTTTGAGTAATTGAATAGGAATCCATGTTTCTGATAAAATTATTATGGCATACCAGGGCATACTTGAAAAGCTAAGACTCTCTTGACAAGATAATGCATTTTTTGATTTTTATTGAATAACTCGATAGATGTTGAAGTAAGGTATAGGGAATGCTGGTACGAAGGGGTAGAAGGGCCAACAACAAAATATTTTTCAAAAACATTTGGAATTGCGACTTTGAACTGACAATTGTCATTTTGAAGTGACAATTGTCACTTTGAACTGACAATTGTCACTCTGAAGTGACAATTGTCAATTAGAAGTAACCATTGTCACTTCAAAGTGGCATTTGTTTCTTAAAAAGGGCATTTATTGCCAACTGCAATGCAAGAATATTGTTTATCAGTAAATTTACGCGTATACTGCTGTGATGAGATTCAGATTGAAAATTGTGGGATTTCAACTTATTACGAAAGTAATGTTGCCTTTTTCAAATACAAAACTCTTCATTATCCATCTATAAAACAAAACTCTACTCTTTTTCATACTATATCTATAACGAAGAACTTTACTAAAATATACAATATGTTTCGCATCATGATTATTCTCAATACTTTCCAATAATGAATTACTGAATGAATCAAATCTTGGATACTTAAGAATTGTTGTGTTTTTCGAACTTGCAATATGTACGGGATTTTGTGAAAATGTCTGCCACTTGATCATCAGAGCAACAATAGTGGATATTGATGACTCCTTCATTCACCTTTTCATTGATAAAATAATAGCGAACATCAATATGTTTGCTCCTTTGCCCCAGTTTGTATTGATTTCATGGAGCTTTGACTGTCGATATTCAGCTTGATGGTCACATTTCGATTGGTAAGCTCGTCAATGAGTGATTTTAAATAAATTAACTCCTTAGTGCAATCTACTACGTTACTAGATGAGGCCACAATTGGTTGTTTCCTGAAACACCAGCATACAGGTCCTCCGCAAAACATCACAACACGTGCAGTCGTGCTTTTTTTAAATCGGTGTCTCCTACAAAATCTGTGTGCTATTAGGTCCAACTCCTGATATGAGCAATCTCAAACACTATGTGTATATCCTTATTTATGTTATTTGTCATAACATTATTTCTTTTACCGACATGGATTTACTAGAAGCAATTTGTAGTAGACTTTAGTAGTTAGTGTTCCTCTTTGTTTCTTTTATTTTATTTTTTTAATAAGTTTTTACTTGTCTGATCTCTCTGGGTCTTTTGACAGAAATGTTTTTTTTACAGCCAATGTTTCATTTTTAATATTTCTCTTTGATTTATGCCTGTGAAATCCTACCAATAAAAACGTTTATAATTATTATATATCAATTGGTTATCCTATCCTATTGAATTTCTTGAGTATCGAATTCCATAATCTTGGGAGTGTTTCAAATATCTCATTATTTTTTCTACCTTAGACACACTTCAAAGTGACAATTGTCAGTTCAAAGTGACAATTGTCACTTCAAAGTGACAATTGTCAGTTCAAAGTGACAATTGTCAGTTCAAAGTGACAATTGTCAGTTCAAAGTGACAATTGTCAGTTCAAAGTGACAATTGTCACTTCAAAGTGACAATTTTCACTTCAAAGTGACAATTTTCACTTCAAAGTGACAATTGTCAGTTCAAAGTGACAATTGTCAGTTCAAAGTGGCAATTCCGAATGTTTTTGAAAAATATTTCGTTGTTAGCCCTTCTACGTCTTCGTATGCTGGATTTACACCAAAATACTAGCCATTTGAAAAAATTTTGTTTTTACAATGTTTCAATGAAACATTTGAAAATCGCCTACGCTCATTTGGTACAAAATGGGAACATCAATGGAACATCAGGAGTTATCCTGCTAAATAGCCCGCAAAGTTGGTTGCCTAATTTTCAACGGTTTGCGAGATACAATTTATTCCGTAAAGTGCCACGACGGTAATTTGTCTCAGAAAAATTGATATATGTATATCAAAAACTGTAAAAGATAGATTAACCTCACAAGGTTGTCTTAACTCAGAATTAGGAGGCCAATGGAACCATGTGTAAAAAAATATGGGTTTCCATTTAAAATAAGAAAGTTCGTACCGACTTTTGGCACACCCTGTATAGCTGTATGATTGTTCGAAAAAATACTTTGTTTGCATTCAGAAATAAGCCGGAAAGATATACTATCTATCTGTATGTTAATATTGGCAACCCATTTATAGGGGTTTTCTTTCTCCTGAAAGTGAGAGGTATTAGTTTTTCAAAATTCTGAGAAGTGAATTCGTCCCGATGCGTCACTGCGATTCGTAAACTTTGAATATGGAAATAAAGACACTCTCAACTTAGTAACGTTTAATTTTTTTCTGCCTCGATGCACGCTTTTGTTTCCTCCATTAGACCTCCGTCAATTATTTTAATTGAGTTTTTCTTACAACAAATTGCTTTAAAGTAATTTGACAAGAAATTGACAATATGAAACATTACCAATTTTCTATTCATCATTATAATATATGTAGTATCCACAGGCATTTTGACGAATTACAAACATTCAAATCCGATTTTCAAGAAGTATTCACATGCATGATACTCACTGAAACATGGGAAATGAAAGAAACATTATGAAAAAATTCATAACAACGAATTCAGAAATAATCAAAATGATGGAGTACTGATTTAAATTAACGACAACACAAAATTTGAACATAAAGCCATAAAAATAGAGAAATCATCGTTGAACTCGCTTATAATTATGAAAAAATTGTTTTAATTGCACTTTATCGATCTCCATCCAGTAACGTACAAATGTTCAACGAAAACTATGAATTTTTTTTTGAAAAACAGAAATGATTACTTTGAAAAAGTCATTTTCGTTGGTGATATCATCATAGATATCACCACCGGATACTGTAGACGTGCCCGGAGACTATTTGAATATTATGTCAGAAACAGGTCATACCCCACTCATAAATCAATTTACTAGCGTTATTTCTATATCAGCCACCTGCATAGATCACATTTTCTACAAATCGAAACAGGAAGATAGCCAGATATTACCACAAGCATTATAAGAACAAACATTACCGACCAATATTTCATTTCTTCCTCTTTCAAAACAATCAAAGAAAACGACAATACCAAAGACAAACTTCAACACAGAAAAAAATAAATAGGTATACAACTACAACTACATTGAAAAAATAAAATTGGAATGACGTACTTGATTCTAATGATGTAACAAATGCTACTAACACCTTTTGAAAAAAGAAAATTGGAATGACGTACTTGATTCTAATGATGTAACAAATGCTACTAACACCTTTATGAAAAACTGAATCAAAATATAGATCGCGCAAGAGAAAAGCTTGGTTAACAAATGGGATAATATATTCAATCAAAGAATGCGACTCAAACAAAAAACTTCAATTAATCCGAATGATAACAACATCAAGAACAATTACCTCAAATACCGAAATAAACTGAATTATCTATTCAGAAAAACAAAATCAAATTGAAAATTTCAAAGTTCTGTATATATTTCGTGTGCTTATCTAAAATGTATATGACATAATTTTGATGTACAAATATAAGAGATTGTTCAGTACCTGTCATGAGATAAAACGAATCATCTCGAAGTAAAACTTATGAATTTTTATAAAAAATTATTAGTTTAAAGGAAGATTGGAAAGCTTCAATTCTTCTAAGAAAAAATGCGTATCAATGAACTCGCAGAGAAAATGAGGAAAAAATCCAATATAACAAAACTTATAATTGAAAATGAGGTCTTAGATCCCTGATATATACTTTCATTATCACAAGCTTTCATTTAGTCTCACCTGTCCCGATGTTTGTCATCAAATCTTGCAAATTAAATTTGATCCACTCCCAGTTGCCCGATTAACGTGAAATTTGGCAGGTGTTCATAGTTTCCGTGACAATGCATTATGGAATTTTTGAGAGAAAAAAACAAAATGGCGGAGATGACGGACGAGATTTGTGTTTATGATTCGACTCAAAATTAGTATGTGGGGGTTTTCGGGTTCTGAGATTATGAGTTTTTTTTCAAAATTCACAAATTCAACATGTCGGCTCTAAGATGGCGAACGAATTTTGTAATTATGGTCCGATTCTATTGAAAATTGGTATAATGGTCTGGGAATGGAACGTTTATAAATAAAATTTCAAAATTGGGAAATTTGGGGTTGGGGCTTAACAATTTCGTGAAAAAGGAACGTTTTTTTAAAATTGGGGGGTTGGGGTCGGAGATTATGAATTTAGACGAAGATTATTGTTTTTCTGTCAGAATTTATAAATTGAAGATGGCGTAGGAGTTAATCTTCAGATGGTCTCCTCATTGAAGAACTAGATAGCTCAGAACTTACAGGAAAAAGGCCTCATAATGACTATGCATTAACAAAAATTTTTTTTATTAATTTTTTTTTATTATTATTTTATTGCATCTCTATTTATTCCTGATGTATTTTTCATTTATTTTCAAGTATTTCATAATATTACTTCGGCTTTTACTTTTTTATATTTTTATGATTTATATCTTACGCTCTTGATGTCTAATTTATTTATACATGCGCATTAGTTTATATGCACACGTAATATATCCATATATAAGTAAAGGGCAATATAGAATAGTACTAGTATTATAGTTATAGTAGAATAATATTTTTACCAAAATACCGATAGCTTTCATCAAAGTACCTACCATAAACATATTTTACATTCGTAAATCACTAATCAGTTGTTTTTATAGATTAAGGAATTCCCATGAAAAGCTTCTCGACAATTTTTTTGGGGGTTACCACCTCTTTTTACCTGAAAAGTATTTTCATAGATTGTAACCGATATGGTTAATAAAATTATTATTATTATCTTATTACTTCAAACGAGGAATATATAAATAAATTTAGATATAACGACTGAAAATTGGTATGAACAGTGGGGAATAACGGGTTCAGTCAGCACAAGTGTTGAATTATGTAAAACTCTTCAATACGTTGGACCGAGCTTTCGTTTCAATTTTGAAACTTCTTCAGGGTCAGTAATCTGAGTGGTTGATTGATGAACATTAACTTTAGAAAAAAAAAACGTAAAAACCATTCCGACAAATGTTTACATATATTCTACGTTTTTTTTAAGTTGATGTTCATCAATCAACCACTCAGATTACTGACCCTGAAGAAGTTTCAAAATTGAAACGAAAGTTCGGTCCAACGTATTCAAGAGTTTTCCATAATTCACCATTCGTGCTGACTGAAGATCCCCGTTACTCCCCACTGTTGATATATATATATATATATATATATATATATATATATATATATATATATATATATATATCATGACATTATCCGAATACGAATGTTAGATATGTTTTTCTTTGGTTGTGTATTTGTGAAAAATGTGTATTTGTAGCCAACCTGTGCACTAGGTAAGATTGCAAAATATTCAAATGTAATAAGTATGTGATTCGTAACTGAATAAGCATTTTCTCCGAAAAAACCCGATTTTACAGAAAAAAAAAACACTGAGCAAAGTTTGGTCGCCCAGGTTCGTTTAAGATGTATTAAATTTTTCCGGCTCTACGTTTTTTTAGATTTTATGGTCTTGCTCTTTAAGAATGAATGAAAATTATTAATTCTCACCCTCAGGGGTCATATATGTTGCCAATATTAGCATGACCATAGATATCAGAATCTTTCAACATAGGTTTCGAAACTACGAGCCAATTAGGCTCATCTCCAAACTCGCCCAGTATGTGGACGAAACATTTTTGTACCTCATTTCCATTGGTTAATATCTCGAATATAAAGAAATATGAACAATTATCGGCGAATACATATGGAATTTTTTTCGATGTTGTGAATTCAAAACGTCCGATACAAGTAGTACTTCTACGAAAATGCTCAGAAGGAACCACAGCTCCAGATATGCAGCAACTCCTTCCAAAACTCTCACGTAACCTTCGTAATTTATTCAACCTCGATTTGACAGTTGACCCGAGTGGAACGGTGTCAGTCCCGCGGGAGCCTTCTTCCCGTATAACTTTCATGTTATTCAAGGGTTTAACTACTCTTAATTCGTGCAGCTATTAGAATGCGACCTTAGGAATTTGCGTTTCCAGACACGTGCAGTGTAAATTGTTGATTTGGGTTGTTGGGCGCATATTCAAGTTCCTGGGGTACATGCTATTAGGGTTGCAACGATTGAATAGGAACATTTGATGGGGATTGTGGAGGGAAGTTCTCGAACTATCGTAAACAACCAAATGGAAATATTGGTGATAATGGTGATTCACCCATTCCGTACTACAATACAGGGTGTTATGTAATAAGTATCTGATATTTTACAGGACGATTCCTCAGTTATTTATAAGGTGAAAAGTTCATGTAAGCATGGATCCGCAAGGCCTTCATTTTTGTGATTGTTTGAGCTATTTCCCAAATTAAATAACTTTTAACAGTCGAAGACTTTTTCGGAATGTTTTATTGACAATTATACATCAAACTGACTTTTTACAATAACTCTCCTTTTTTCTATAGTACATGAATAATCTGCTGTGAATGAATATTAATAGTAAAGGAACTAAAAGAACAAAAATTAATGAAGTATCAACATTTTTCCCCGCGCTAGAAAAATCATTTTCTAACTAATTTTCTAGTTCCAGTCTACAAATTTTGGTATCTGATCGACGATACGTTCCTGTCGCTGTTTTAACATCAACAACTCGGATTCTTCCGTCCGGTCCTGGATAGAGTCGGATTATTCTACCCAATTTCCAGGTGTATTTTTTTTTTTTATGTTCTGGTTCCCACGAAAAGGGATATCCTGTAATGTTCAGAGAACATCGTGGGAACCTAGGGAAAGAAGGTAGGAGTTGGTGTTCTTCTTAAATTTCTGAAGGTTGTATGCCTCGGGGAACACCTCCCTAGGCAATGAGTTCCAAAGCCTCGCTGTTCGTTGGATGAACGAGTCTTTGGAAAGTGATGTTCTGCAGGTTTCCAAAGTGACCACGAAGGGGTGTGATGACTGAACTTGACGGGTTAATCTCGAAGAGACTGCCAAAGCAGGAACGATTGTTGATATTTCAGAAGAGCATCGCCCATGAAAATATCTATAAAATAGAGACAAATCGCCAACTTTTCTACGGTGTTCCAGACAAGTGAGCGAGTTTGTAAGCGAGGCATCACCGACGAGACGAATTGCCCTTTTTTGGACAGAATCCAATAGCCTCAGGATATGTTTAGGTGCCGCACTCCAAATATGGGAACAGTATTCCAGGACAGGTCGGATCTGTGCCTTATAGATCATAAGCAGCTGACTGGGTGTGAAATAGCTCTTGGCACGAAACAGAAAACCAAGTTTTGGGATGCACTTTGGCAATGGACCTCACGTGATTTTCCCAGGAAAGGTTATTGCTGATAGTAATACCAAGCATCGATATGGATGGCTTCAGTGGTATGGTTACTCCTGACAAAGTTATGTTAGGCACAGTGAGATCGGCTTTTCTAGAGAAAAGACATGCTTGTGTTTTGTTTGCATTGAATTCTACCAAGTTATTAGATCCCCATTCGAGAATTGTTGCCAAGTCCATATTTATATTATTAACATTTCTTCCTCGTTCATTTCTGGTTTCACGGGCTGATATAGGGGCCCTGGAAGAGAAAGCGGTATGGAGGGTACTATCATCGGCAAAGCTGTGTACTGGACATGAAGTTGCTTTCAACAGGTCGTTGATGTGAAGTAGAAATAGTGTTGGTGCGAGAATGGATCCTTGCGGAACACCAGCATTTATGAGTAGAGTGTCAGATGAAACTCCATCGACCACTACATGGAGAGACCTGTTTGAGAGAAAACTAGCAAGCAGAGAACACAGCTGAGGGGGCAAGCCATAAGACGGAAGCTTGGCGAGGAGTCCCTGGTGCCAAACTCGATCGAACGCCTTGGAGATATCTAATGCCACAGCTAAAGTTTCTCCATGCTTTTCAATAGATAGCTGCCATATATGTGAGACGTAAGCGAGCAGGTCACCAGTTGATCTCTGATGGCGGAAGCCATATTGCCTATCGTTGACAATTCCTGAGTCTTCCAGATATTTCATGAGCTCGATGTTGATGGCTTTTCCATGACCTTTGAAATAATAGATAGCAGTGCGATAGGTCTGTAGTTGCTAGGTAGGGCCTTTTGCCTTTTTTAGGGACTGGCTGTACTCTTGCAATTTTCCAATTGGACGGAAATACCCCAAATTGTAAGAGTGGTTGAACAACTTGCAAAGAACAGGTGTTAGTTCGGGGCACATTTCTTGAGAACAATCGGCGGGATTCCGTCAGATCCACAGGCTTTGTTGGTGTTGAGACCCAGCAAAATCTTTCTGATAGTACGTTGGCGAAAGGTGATCTCGGGCATGTGACTGTCAATAGGTGTAATGTTCGGGGGTTGTTTTCCCGATGAATCCAGAGTGGAATTTCCAGCAAATAGGTGCGCAAAGATATTGGCCATTTCCTGGGCAGTCGTTGCTAGTGTTCCATCTTCTTTGGTTAGGGAGGAAATGAGCTGGAAGTGAAATTTCTTCCCACAGCTTTGCGAAAGACCAAAATGAACGGGATCCGTTAGGACATTCAGCAAGTTTTGATCTTATTTTGGCTTTGTGGGCATCTTTTGAGCATTCTATTGTCTCTTTACATATGCCTCTAGCCTCGACATATGCTGCTCTGGTCTCAGGGCCCGGATTTTTTAGCCATCGATGGTATGCTGCCTGTTTGGAAGCCACAGCTCTAGAGCAGTTTCTGTTAAACCAGGTCTTATCGGATGATGTTCTTCTTTCGGTATTCGGTATGTAAGTTTGCATCCCCAACATGATGATTTCAGAAATTGTCTCAGCACATCGTGTTGGATCTACTGAAGAGAAACAAACTCTCTTCCATGGAAACGCTGAGAAAAACATACGAAGACCTTCCCAGTCGGCCGAATTGTAATGCCACATGAGACGGGGTGGTATTGTGCAGCTCGATGGTAAATGGAAAGAGCATGTTGTGGAGATGAGGGTGTGGTCAGAGTTTCCAAGTGGGGCACAAACTTCTATTCTATACGGGTCAGGATTGGTGGTGAGGAAAAGATCTAGTGTATTGGCAGACTGGTTGTTGACATCAGGGATGCGGGTTGGTAGCTCGACCAGTTGTTCTAGACCATGAGTGATGGCGAAGGCCTCGGCTTGACGACCTGCGTCATCTGTTTTGTTAGAGAATTTGAGCCAGGCAGCGTTATGTACATTAAAATCTCCCATGATTATGGTTTCAGCTGTTGGATGGTTCTCCTGAATGTAGTCCAGTTTGAGTGATAAAACTCAAAGAGGTCGTTATATGAAGGTTCATTAGGTGATAGATAAAGGCAGCAGAGGAACTTAGTCAGTTTGGTATCAGATAGCTTGAACCACATCACATCAAAGTCTTTCGGTTCCAAACTCTCTTCACGCTGGCATGAAAGGTTAGCCTTGGCGTAAAGGCAAACTCCACCTTTGAACCTGAATCGAGAATGGAGTTCGTAACCAGGACAAAGCATATGGACCTTGTTGGTGGACGAGTTTACTTGTGTTTCTGTTAGAGCCAGAATATCCGGTTTTTCCGTCTGTAGGTGATGGTGGACGTCATTGATGTTCTTGTTGAGTCCGCGGATGTTGCAAAAATTAATTTTTAATGTTGAGTCCCCTCGAGTACCTCTCGCCCGGAAATCCGAATGGACAGGTATTTTACTTCCGGAGTGTTTTACTCTAGGAGACTTCATCATTATTACTATTGTTCATCATTATTACTATTACCTGAAAATAAAGAAGGAATTGGGGAAAAGGAAAGAGGGAGACCGGAAAGTATCGACCGAACACTGAAACATGGAATGGTCCATTTCACAGCACACAAAGTCGATATGGTGGTATTTCACCGGGCGATGAGACCATCTTCCACCTTCTTGGAGAACGATCGTCAACTGATATCACAATCACTTGTGGTCAGAGGAAAACCCCCATGCGATACAGGAATCACATTTCCAACAACAGTTATCTCTTAACGTGTGGGCTGGAATCCTTGGAGATTATTTTATAGGTCCATTCTTTATGCCGGGAAGATCAAACGGAGAGACACATCGTCATTTTCTTATCTCTTAACGTGTGTATTTTCAGTTATCTCTTAACGTGTGGGCTGGAATCCTCGGAGATTATCTTATAGGTCCATTCTTTATGCCGGGAAGATCAAACGGAGAGACACATCGTCATTTTCTTGAAGAAAATTTGCCTATTTTACCGGAAGATGTGCCGCTTAGACTACGAAATGAATTGTGGTTTATGCATGACGGTACATTTTATCATCCAAGCACGAGAATTTTTAGATCAAACTTTCGGCAACCGTTGGATAGGTCGGGCAGCGCCTCAACCATGGCCTCCTAGGTCCCCAGACCTTAACAGTTTGGATTTTTTCCTATGGGGACATCTAAAATTCTCAATTTACCAGACACCTATCCAAAATGAAGAATAATTGGATAATCGAATGAATAGCTCTTGTAGAACGATTCAAAATTCTCCAGCAATTTTCCAAAGAGTGCGCGAATCAATGAGAAGAAGATTGGATGCGTGCATGATTTTGATTTAGATTTATATCTAGTGTTCCGTTGTTTATTGTTGTTTGGAAATTTGCGTTTGAAATGTTTCTATGTTGAATAAAAAATAAAGTTTTCAAAATTATTTCACTTTTTGACAAGCACATGCATCGATTAATTTGAATCAAAATATCTCGATAACGGCTGCTTGTAGCGACTTCTGAAAAGCGTACCTTTTTCACATAAAAATGATAGAGGAATCGATTTTTCTTCTAGAAAATGTGATACATACATGCACGACAAAGTTGTGACTCCACAAAAGAGACAAAGACCTGTAGGCGCTCCCTTCACTAAGGGGACAAATTAAGATCAAATTTGAATTTCTCATATTAAAAAGTCCTCAAATACCAATTTTCGTCCAAATATCGACATTATTTTGAATAAATTTCACGAGAAACCAAAATAAGAAGGAATTTCCAACACCCTGTATATAAAAAATTAATGCCTTGCGGGCCCATGCTTATATGAACTTTTCACCTTATAAATAACCGAGGAATCGTCCTTCAAAATATCGGACACGTATTACATAACACCCTGTAAATTGAATCTGCGGAATTGGTTGACAATGAAACAAGTAACCTATCTTTGGCAATGAAATGAATAGTAGATTGTATAATTAATGGGGTATATTGATTTGTTGAAAATATAAACAGGATGTTCATAAAATGTGGAATCATCTGCGACTGAAAGATAAACTTTAGTCACTATCTTCCATCGTCAAGACATTCACAAAAAACAACTTCATTTTAATCGTGGATTTTTCAATTAACAGAAAAATATTTCTATCAATCTTCAATTGAGAATGTTTCCCTTCTCAATAATGGGGTAAACTTATAAAGTTTGTGAACCGAGCAGAGTCTGCATTAACTTGAGTGCGCTTATAGCAAAGATTATAGTTCTACGAACGAAATCCCACACAGAACAGTTGGCGCGAATATGAGATGAAATCCTCGGAATTAACCACAATGTTTATATTTGTCTATCAAAAACCAGATGACTGCTCGATTTTTCTCGAAGTCTACCTAGCGATTTTTCGAAAGTGATTTCTTCTCAAACGCCTTTTTTGGGATCATAGAAACTTCCACGAAGGAAGGAGAAAAGATACGAAAGTGGACTGATGTCTTCCAGAGGATGAATTGACTTGAAACTTGACGGGTTTGGAATATGTCCCCTATGACAGTGTTCTATCAAACTTCCCGATACAAACTATTACCAAGCCATTCACTGCCCATATCTGCCAAACTATTACCTCTCTAGCAACCTGCTGACCTGAACAAAATCAGAGAGTTCATTGTAGATATAAAAAAATCTGTTGATGAAGTTGGGAAATCTATGAATCCTGGTCTGCGACAGTCTTGGCTGCTTCCAGCTATCTTAGAATCACTTATCCGCAAATGGTGAGCCCTACTAACAAGGGTGAGGAGGGAAAACAATAATCTAAATCAGTTTTTCTTTTATTTTTCAGTAACACCCGCATGAAATAATCGGAGAAGGAGGGCGATTTAAACCAAGCAGTTAGTCGGAAGAACAAGGCCCACTCCCAATATCGATAAGGCTGATGACTAACATTCGTATAATTCTCTCTTTTCAATAAACACATGAATTTCACAAGTAAGCGTGGACTTTTCATTAATGAAGATATTTTGATTTTGAGCAGTGAATTCCAAACCGTCACAGAGGGTCCCATGGCTCTTTGAAAAAAAAACATCCAGTATATTCATAATTTTCCAGGTCCACATCGAATATACTCAAAGCCACAAGATTGTCATCTCATGGGAAAATCTATATGATATACAAAATAAATATTAAAGTTGATTTGTTCGAAAATATGAACAGGATGTTTATAAAATCAAATAACTATCTGAATAAAAATGCAAATTTTCGATTTCAGATTTTTTTCTTTTGAGTTAAGGTCCTTTCAGAATATCTATCAGATATAGTTCAATGTCCAGCATGGCTTTAGCCGGGAAAGTAATTGTTTTCTGTTAGACTTTCACAAAAAATAACTTCATTTTTATCGTGGATTCTTTAATTCATAGAAAAATATTTCTATTCAATATAAAAAATACAGGGTGTCCCTGGACTCCCTCTTCTCCTCTCAGGAATGTATAGATGGGGTCAAAATGTCACCAGTTCTTCATATAACTTTTGTTACTAAAAGCCTTCGTTACCAAGTTACGGGCCCTCAAAGTTACAAAATGAAAAATGTTTTTCTTTGATAACTTTCAAAGTGAATATTCAAAATCATCTAAATTTTGGTGATTGACTGAACAAATGAATTTCTTCCATGAGCTTCCATGCAGGAGTCAGTTGTTTTGCTACAAAGTCAGGAACGGACTACCCCCGATGGTCCATACCCCAAAACTTTGAAATAACAGATAATTTTTCAATAGTTTTCAGCAAAATAAGGTTATGTAGACAATTTTCTGAATAAAAGTACTCGTGTGAAAAGTCGATCGGAGCAACGATTCTTGATAAAAATGCAGTTTTACTCGACGACATCAAACCCGATCGTCTACCATTATTTGAAATGAAGAATTTTCACAGTAGAAATACTAATGCTAACATTAATTCAACAACATTTATAACAGGGATAATACAAAATATGCTGAAATAAAGTCGTAAACTAAAAGTACAGTACCTAGTTGAAAGTTTCATTCACAATGTAGATATTTATTTCAAATGAAATATCAAGTTATTTAGATTTGTGGTGTTTTTGAACTAACAAGCTACTCCACTATGAATTCAGTCCATATTTTGTATGTACGCGTGGAAAAAGCACGTTTCTTGTTGTGTTGTCTGAATCTCATGAAACTGAACATTTGGATGTTGCAAATTGGTATTCACAGCTTAAATGTTGTATTGGAGGAAAATATTTTGGAAGCTGTCGCTGATGATCCTTCAATGAGCACCAGAAACCTATCAGAACAGTTCCATCCATCCAAGTCCACTATTCATAGAATAATTAGGGAACATGTTTCATTGCAAACCCGAAGAGATATGTGGTTAATGCGTGATGGCGCTCCTCCTCATTCTAGTTTGATTGTGCGGGACCATCTAAACCAGATTTTCCCCAATAGATGGATTGGTAGAGGTGGGCCATTTTCATGGCCACCGCGGTCTCCGGATTTAAATCCATTGGATTTCTTTCTGTGGGGGCATCTAAAAAGCCTCGTTTACGCTACACCTATTCACAACAGAGATGCCTTGTTGAATAGAATTACATTACATTGTGAAGCCATACGATACGACCCTGGCATGCTTTTTCAAGTGCAGAGAGGGTGTTTGCGCCGACTAAAAAAATGTATTGAGAGACGAGGGTCATATCGAGCAGATTTTGTAGCAGATTTTGCATTTCTGTTTGCTCTTGAGGCTTGCGATTGATTATTTACACCATGAGTTTTGTAAGGTAAACGTATTTGCATGATAAAAATTCGTTATGAACATTGTACCTATCATTTCTATTTTCATTACAAAAATAAATCTTTTCGAATAATGCTAGACATCTCAGGTTGGATGTCGTCGAACAAAAAATTATTTTTATCGAAAATCGTTGCCCCGATCGATTTTCCGCACGAGTACTTTTATTCGGGAAATTGTCCAGGTAACCTTGTTTTGTTAAAACAAATCCCGGTCATTTCAATGTTTTGGGGTGTGGACCATCGGGGGTAGTCTGTTCCTGACTTTGTAGCAAAACAACTGACTCCTGCATGAAAGCTCATCGAAGGAATTCATTTGTTTAGTTAATCACCAAAATTCAGATGATTTTGAATATTCACTTTGAAAGTTGTCAAAGAATTTTTTTTTTCATTTTGTTACTTTGAGGGCCCGTAACTTGGTAACGGAGGCTTTTAGAAACAAAAGTTATATGAAGTACTGGTGATATTTTGACCCCTTCTATACATTCCCGAAAGAAAAAGAGGAAGTCCAGGGACACCCTGTATGAAAGTAATAATGAAAATATTTGACTTGCTGGTTACTAGATAAATTACAATCACAATTTGAAAAAAAAATATTACAAAGGGCAAAGGTAATTCAGAGAAGATACAAATTAATTTATACATATCATTTTACTATGAAGGTCATTTGAGTTGTGGCGATAAGATAGTCGCGTTGTCTACCAAAATAGTGAACACCTCTAAATTTGCTTAAAAGCTGAGAGGCTATCAGTTTTCACAATTTGGGTTCTTTCACTCACATAGGACTACAATTGAAGCTTCGTCCTCTGAGCTGTAGAGATGAAGCTTGCGTAACAGTCAAAAGCTTGATATATATCACAAAATACTGCAGCGCTCACTTCCTTCAGACTAGAATATAGATTTTTTCAGAACGCGAAAGATTGCATCTCCCGTACTTTCATTGGTTTGAAAGCTGAATTGGGTAATTCTATGTAATTAACAGCACTTCATAAAAGCATTATCCACTCCATAATAAGATTTTTATCATGAGCAAACGTCCTTTGCAATTGTGGATCCATCATGTATGTCAAACTTTTCAAAATATTCTCCTTGTGAAAATTACTAGCACATACATATTCATCTATTCCGATATCATCACTCATTGAAAAGATTTTCCCGTATATTGTATATTCATGATTAACAATCATCTTATATTTTCAAAATAAATATGGACCATAATGATAAACAATGGAATACACATACTGATTGTCAATGAGAAAACACATCGAATGCATTACGAATGCAGTTATCACAATACAAATATATATATATATATATATATATATATATATATATATATAGAGAATAAGAGAAATCTGTTTCGGATCCAAAAGAACCCACCATCCGTCTACAGTCTGTTTCATGGTTTCCCAATCATCAGGACGGCTTGTGGTCTCTTTCAAATTCGTATCAGATTTCTCGTTGGTTCATAGGCTTAGGCCATTACAAACATGTGAAATGCATCAGATTATTGATGGTGACATCTATAATCTGTGCGGTGAAGCATAAACCTAATATCGTGGGATTTTAATAGCACGAAATTTTGTGCATATTGACAGGTCACTAACATTGTGTCAGATAGGCCTACTCACGATATCAATAGTCGTACTCCTAATGCGTTTAACGCAAACAAATATCGAGAATAACAACATCGAGATAAGATAAGATATTAGGTTTATGCTTCACCGCACAGATTATAGATCACCATCAATAATCTGATGCATTTCACATGTTTGTATTGGCCTAAGGCTATGAACCAACGAGAAATCTGATACGAATTTGAAAGACCAACGTCCGATGATTGGAAACCATAAACACTGAGACGATGATGGTTCTTTGATTCAACTAATGTCTCTTATTCTCGATATTTGTTTGCGTTAAACGCATGACGAGTACGACTATTGATATCGTGGGTAGGCCTATCTGACACAATGTTAGTGACCTGTTAATATGCACGAAATTTCGTGCTATTAAAATCCCACGATATTAGGTTTATGCTTCACCGCACAGATTATAGATGTCACCATCAATAATCTGATGCATTTCACATATATATATATATATATATATATATATATATATATATATATATATATATATATATATATATATATATATATATATATATATATATATATAACATGTGAATGTTGCAATCAAAGGAATATCGGACTCAATTTTTTGACTGTCTTTGACAATAAAGTCTCATAATATATTCAATTCTACCCAAAAACATAATTATTTTATGGAAGGAGAGAATATCGAGGGGACTGTTGAATAAAATGGAAAAAATTAATGGACATAGCCCTCAAAGAGGAGTGTTAACCATAGACACGTATTTTAGGCTCTCGGCCCTCATCAATACAGGGAAGAAGTGCGAGGATGAACAACACTTGGTAGAAAACGACAAATCAACGGAGTCAACAAACAGAATCCAGCCGCATATTTGTGGTTTCGGTTAGCAGACCCTGCATTCCAGAGCAACAACCATCGTCACCACGGAGGCAGCTATAGCTACCTGCGTGACATCTTAGTACAGGATTATACAGATGAAAGGGGGGAATATCGAGGGGACTGTTAATATCCCTAATTATTTTATTGATCTTCCAAATACGAAAATACTCGAAGCGTTTCCTCATTTTATTGCCTCGTGATTGGCTAAACCAGAACTAAACCAGATCTTGAATTTTATCAATGAATGAAACGGGAATGACAGGCTGAACGTCAACTTTCAAGGATTCTAACACAACTTTACTATTCCATTCATGAATAGGGCTAGTGATTTCTCTTGTCCTCTACCATTTGCTTATAGTGTTCAATGACTGAGGAGGTTGTTCCTTAAACTGACAAGAAAAAAACTGCCTACTACTCGTTTGTGGAGTCCCACTTACGGTATGGAAGGTGTACTTCTAGCCAGGTCCTATTGCGAAGTATGTTTGAGTTACAGAAACAAGCTCTGAAATTCATATTCAAGATTAAGATTCGAGAATCTTGTATGCCGATTTTTTTCCGAATACAAGATATTTCTATTCTAGAGACGGTGTGTTTTGCTAAATTATACAGAGGAAGGTTCATGAAAGGCGCACTCGTCAGGAGAAAAATCTTGCTACAAAGGTGAAGGACTTTTTTGCCTACGAATTTTTGGAGAATCAGATTTTTTTTAATTATGTGGACCAAACAATTTGGAATTATTCTTTCCAAACTGTAGAGTTTCTGTTATCAAATTCAATTCGAGAAAGTTGCGAAAGTGGATTAACTCATTTGTATTTGTTTTCACAAAAATTCCCAATAATATTTTATTTGAAAATTCGTATATTGGTACAGGTGGACGACATTTAAGTGTGCTTTATGGAAACTAGAAGACAAGTAGAAAACAACATCGATATCGCATACAAAACAGATAAAAGTTTAATAAATCTATTAAGAACAATAAAGATAAAACTGAGAAATCTGAAAAATCTGGAATATATAAATTAACTTAGGGCTTTTGTGAAAGTTTTTACATAGGCTAAACAGGCAGAACATATTAAAAGCGATTTTCGGAACATAGGAATATTTTTGTCAATAGTTAAACAAATTCAACTACTCACCACTTGAGTCAAAAACGTTGTTTTGTGAATGATTTAGAAATATTACAAGGTGATGAGCTCGACCTTCTAGAAAGTTTGGAAATAAATAATTGCAAAAAGTCAATATTTGCTTGATGACCAGATTAATTTGAATAATTCTCCCTTGTTAAATTTGTTTTACTTGATATTGAACAGGATAGGTGTTTTTTGTTAACTCATTTGTAGCTCAAAAATACCAAAATGCCCTGACGATCGGGCCGAAAGGCGATAGTGGGTAAGGCGGCTTAGCAACGTATTTGCATTTTTTTCATAGAACGAATCCTAACTATGTCCTATCCATTGCTTCAATAATTCACTGATAAGTAATACATGACTGAAAATTCCCATCGATTCGTTTCAATTCACCTTAAAAAAAGGTCTGTAAGACAGTGACAAAGGATAATAATTCAAGAACTAATATACAACACACGCCACACAAATAATGTCGCCAACGCTTTTAGAGGTCCCCAAAGGTTGTTGAGCGAGTTTGAAGTTTTAACACAAATTAGTTTTGTCGGGCCATCTTTATTGTGGTTTTTGCTTTTGAAAGGCACTTCGTGGATATTATGTGGGGTTGCATATTTTGTGTATCTTTCCGCATTGAGACCAACATTTCATGGCAAAATTATACGCAGAATCATTTTATTTTTCCTAGATTGAATTTTTATGTTTCTGATGCTATACAAATGGAACATCGTTTACAGGGAAATTTGAATTTGCTTTTGTGAATCACTTACTTTCCCTTTTACATAAAAATCTCTGGAGGATTCTCTGAGAATTTATAACGATAGCATGGTATGAAGACCTCTGGTGATTTGGATTTGTTCATTTCATTTGAAGGATTATTTTATAAATATAAAACAAGTTATAAAATACTGAATGGGGAATTTTTTTTAACCATTTTTTTCAAATATATATGATTTTATTTTGACTAGGATACCTGTGAAAATAATACCACTACGATTCTGTATCTGAAAACGAAATATTTAAATAAACCTGATGGCGTGCCAGTCGGAAAGGTAGATTCCAGAGTCAAGCTAATGAATCATGTTTCAGAAAAGATCGACATATTTTCATTGGAAAACAAAAACGGCATTTCTATTTCTGTATTAACCTCAAAGCATTAATTGCAGGAGGCTACCTGAGATAGGTATTATTCAATTTTATAGTGATGAAAACCAATGAACTTCATTATATCCAAACTGGTAGATATAGTCAGAACTAGTAGATGAAGTCGACACTCTTCGAAGTACTTAACGAATCACAATTATCAAAAAACAGTTGTAAGAAAACAAAGTCACGAACGGTATTTTATTAAAAATAATATCTATGGCCATTGTGATCCAGAATTACAGTTGAACAGTGTTGCCAGGTTGTGTTCTCAAGAGTCTCACACATGCGTCTAGTTGAGAATTAGAAACCTGTGGGATGTGCACGGGACGTAATTTCAACATTATTTTCTTTCAAACAGGAGAGTCATGTGAAGTGTAATATAATAATAATAATAATAATGAATGCTTTTATTGAAAGGTTACATACTCTGTACATAGAACCTAAAAAAAGGCAGGATTCAATATCTGCATATGAAACATCATTGCAGAGCTTGCTCTTCCATCCAACCATCAAAATATATTCATGATCATGCTTAATTTCAGAATATTCATTACAGAAATAAAAAAATATGAAAAGAATAAAATAAAAAAAAACAAAAATATGGGAAAAAATATATATAAAATAAAATATTGCAGAAAATCATTACGTTACGAACATATTCATAGCAGTTGAAATAAGGAGTGTGCCAATTCAAGTTCGTTTTATATCATATTTCAATATACGGAAAGCTGTTTTCGATTAAATATTGTTTCAGTTTTTTCTTGAACGTATCGAGTGAAAATGATTTAAATTCAGTCGGTAACCGGTTGTATAAGCGAACAATCTGATACGAGAAGGAGCCACGGAAGAAAGATGTTCTGTGTTTAGGCAGTGTCAAGTTATTCCAAAATCTGAAGTTCAGATTGTGTATATCTGTCCTGAAAGATAACTTTCTGAATAGGTAGGGTGGCTTTCCAGTTGTTATAATTTTGTGGAAGATCGAAGCGGAATGGAGTATGCACCTGGCCTCCATATTGAGCCAACCAAGATTTTCAAGATGCTGTGAAACATGTTCCTGTCTTCTCGTGCCTGTGATGAGTCTGATGCAAGAATTTTGAAGTTTTTGTAGCCGCGTCTGATTTCAGTGTCCCGGGTTATAAACTACGTCTGCGTAATTAGCATATGAATGCACTAATGCCTCACATAGCATGAGTTAACTTTTCTTGTTCAATATATTTCTATTTGAATAAATGATTTCAAGGTTCATGTTCCCTCGCTTCAAAATATGAGTAATGTGTATCCTAAATCTGAGAGCACTGTCGAGGTATAATCCTAAATTTTTTGTTATGTGAGTAGTGGGTAATTGGACACCATCTACGGCTACATTAACTGAATTCTTGCAACGGTTTCTCGCAGCTGTTCTTCCAAAAATCATGACATAAGATTTAGACGCGTTAACAGTTAGACAGTATTTATTAGAGGTCGTTATTAAAGAATTCAAATCCTGATTCATTTGTTCGAGTGCATGGTTGAGATAGTCTTCTTCGAATTCTAAATACAATTGTGTATCGTCTGCGTAACAATGCATTGAAGTGTGACGTAAGGACTTTGAAAATTGGGATGTATAGAGGACGAAGAGAAGGGGGCCCAATATTGATCCCTGAGGGACACCATTTTTTAGAATGAGTGAGTTTGACTTTTCATTATTAAGTATAACACAATGAGATCGGTTATGAAGGTAACTTTGGAGGAGTGATGTGGCATCCGAGGAAAGCTCTAGGTAACTACGAATAGCTATAACTAGTTTGTGATTAATGCGGTCGAATGCTTTCGAGTAGTCGAGCATTACTAAGAGACATAGTTTGTTATTGTCAATAGAGATGGACAGGATGGCAATATATCGAATTCATTTAAGTAAGATCAATATTTTTTCGAAGGGTTTCGAGATGGCACACAAAATACTAATTGGACGAAGGTCACTCATATTCTCTGGATTGGTGATTTTTGACAGTGGTAGGACATGAGATTGTTTCCAACTCGATGGGTAAATATGTTTTTGTATACAATAATTGAATATATGTGATATGTGCGTTAGAATCATGGGACAACAATGTAATAACATTTGCATACTTATTTTGTCAGGTCCCACAGCATTCGATTTAATGCCCGGTAATGTAGTGTAACGAACCTAGGCCGGACCTGTCGCCTCACGCGTTGCCATCGACAACGATGAGATCATCCCCGGAGATATTCGAGAACCATCCAGTCGCTCTGCCGCGGAAAACAACGGTCAATATTGGAAACAATTGGAACATGCCGGTCGCCAACTGCCAGAATTCGAAACATCGAGAATGCTGTATCGGAGATAAATAGGCAACCCTCAAGTGGAGTCGGACAGTCTGAACGAGCCCATACGATCAAGCTATACAGTGGCGTAGTTAGTAATATAAATTAAGTTGTATATTTAAGTGTTAAATAAATTAGTAAAACCAAGTTAAGTTTATTTACGTTACAATTGGTGTCGGAAGCGAGATTTTGAAAATAAACAAGTGATCGTGGAGTGGATAGTCAGAAAAATAAATTGATAGACCTTTTTGTACGCCCAAAATAGACAGTGGCCCGGTTTTCGCGAAGTGGACAATTGTGCGTGGGAATATAAACTGATACACTGTTCGCGTGAAACAGACAATAGACTGGTGGCCCGTGGAAAAGAATTCGCGAAGTGAATTTTTAACAAACTGATAAACTTTTCGTGTAAAACAGACTGATACCTCGTCAAAGACAAAATGTGTTCAAGAAAAGTGCGCCTTGCGGATTTGAAGGTAGCGGAATTGAAACAGGAATTGGAGGAAAGGGAACTGGAAACAACAGGTAAAAGCAAGTACTCCAGGAAAGACTTGCAGAAGGACTTATACAAGAAGGTGAGGACCCGAAACATTTTTATTCGAAGTTCCCGGAGGTGATTTAAGTTTGGTAATGAATAAACTCGAAGAAACTACTGAATCCGTGAGAGAAGAACTGCAACAAAATTCGAGGACTTTGGAAGAGAAGCTTCAAGAAAATTCTAGAAATCTGGAAGAGAAGCTTCTAGAAAATTCAAGAAGCCTGGAAGAGAATGCTAGAAATCTGGAAGAGAAGCTTCAAGAAAATTCTAGAAATCTGGAAGAAAAGCTTCTAGAAAATTCAAGAAGCCTGGAAGAAAATGCAAGAAGCCTGGAAGAGAAGTTCCTGGAAAACACAGAAGGCCTAAAAAAAGAATTGTGTGGTGTGGCTAATTTTCTAGAAGAAAGAATGGGAACCGTTGAGACAGAGATAGATAAAATTAGGGAACAAATGAACACGGAGGTAGATAAAATAAAGGAAACGATCAGTAAGCTGGAAAAACGAATTAATAGTGCGCTCTCCACAGAGATGGTTAACGAAAATGCAATGCTGGACTTGAGTTTGAACTTGGATAAAGTTCAAGAGGGTATAAAAAATGTCAAGGTCATTTCTGAAATAGGGAAGCTTTCCATGAAGCCGCCTCAATTCGACGGAAAAACTCCATGGGAAAATTACCGCCGACAGTTTGAAGCAGCGGCCAAAGCAAATGGATGGAATGCAGGGGAAAGAGCTGTAGCACTAACACTTGCATTACGTGGAGAAGCGACGAATATTCTACAAACTCTTACCGCCCAAGAACAGGAGGACTATGATCAGCTGATTAAACATCCAGAATTACGATATGGCCAGGCCCATTTGGAACACGTATACCACTCCCAGCTGAAAAATCGCTGTCAGGAATCGGGCGAATCCTTACAAGAATTTGAAACTGACATTGCACGCTTGGTTCGTCTCGCATATCCAGCCATACCGGAAAATGTAATGGAGCGATTAGCGGTTCAGGCATTCTTGGATGGACTCCGTGACCAAGAAACCAGACAAGCGTTGATATTAGCTCGTCCAACACATCTCGTAGACGCACTGGCACGCGCTTTGGAATTCGAAGCAGCAAACCAATGCTGCAAAAGCCAAAGTAAAGTTCAAACGATTGAGGAAGACTCACAGGAGCCTGCTAACTTGGAAGCTGCCATAAGAAAAGTGATGAAGGAAGTGTTGCCTGAGAAAAGACAGATAAGATGCCGGAATTGTGGCAAAATTGGACATGTGCGTAGCAAATGTCCAACATTCATCGACTCCGATGCAGGAAAACTGAAAAAGGTCGACGAGAAGGGGCAATCGTCGGCATGTGTCCGGCAAGCCCCGGTTAACAACGCATATGTCGCTATCCTTCAACGACAGAAAAAAGGTGTCTTCGTAGACGGTCTCATCAATAACGAGCCTTGCACCATGCTGCTAGATACAGGTGCGACTAGGACAATTCTCGGGCCTTCCTTTGCCAGAACACCGGAACGGATTGAACCGACAACTTGGAAGCTACGCACAGCAACAGGGGAGCCAGCTACTGTATATGGCGAGCTACCGATTGAAATAATTTTGGGCAGCACTAAAGTGAAACATCAGGCACTTGTAGCGGACATCGAAGACGATGCAATCATCAGAATGGACATCATGAATTCCAGAGGGTTTGAATTGGATTTCAAAGACGGCGTCCTACGTGTCAACGGAGAAGAGCTGGTGCTTCATGGGAGAAGTGAGGGGTTGATCCGTGTGTTGTTGGCTGAAGATGTAAGCGTACCTGAGAGGGCTGAAACCATTCTGGAGGCTCGCCTGGACGGGAGTACGAGCAGTGGAAACGTGGTGATGTTCGAGCCCAAACTTCATGATGAGAAAATTGGACGAGGGATTGCACTAGGGAAGACCTTGTTGCGTGCTGACAAATTTGTGCCCGTAAGGGTCATGAATGTCAATTATTTTCCAGTGACCTTGAAGAAAGGAACAATATTGGGGCACTGCTCGTCAGTTTCCTCAGTGATCTGGAGTGTACGAGGTACGATTAGCCAACCCAACAACTTGCCCACAGAACTAGAAAAATTAGTTGCCATCTCTTCCAAAGATATAAAACCAGCTCAACAGCCCAAACTAAGAGATTTAGTTAAGAAGTACCAAGACATCTTCGATACCGGACAAGGAAAAGGAGGTCGAACTAATGTGGTCCAGCACAAGATTGATACTGGGGGTGCCCGACCGATCCGGCAATCAGCAAGAAGACTTCCTCTTGCCAAGAAGGAAGAGGCTGACAAAATAGTCAGCGATATGGGAAAAGAAGGAGTTATCGAACCATCTGACAGTCCCTGGTCCTCTCCAGTCGTACTGGTGAAGAAAAAGGATGGATCGACACGCTTTTGGGTAGACTATCGCCAACTTAATAATGTCACGAAGAAGGACAGTTACCCTCTCCCGAGAATAGATGACACCCTAGACACGTTGGCTGGTTCCACGATTTTCTCGACCCTTGATCTGAAGAGTGGATACTGGAAAGTAGAACTGGCTCAGGAAGATCGAGAAAAGACTGCTTTTACCATCGGCTCAGGATTGTGGCCGTTCACCGTTATGCCATTCGGGCTCTGTAATGCTCCCGCCACATTCGAAAGATTGATGGAAACAGTACTGAAGGGACTCTCATGGAACACGTGTCTAGTGTATCTCGACGACATAATTGTGGTCGGCAGATCGTTTGAGGACCACGTGAAAAACTTGGAGGAAGTATTCCTGCGACTGAGGAACTCCGGATTGAAGCTGAGCCCTAAGAAATGCCATCTGTTCCAAAAAGAAGTACGATACCTCGGCCACGTTGTCTCTGGGGAAGGAGTAGCAGTGGACGACCAGAAGATCAAAGCTGTTAAGGATTGGCCCATCCCAAAAGATATTCACCAACTTCGAAGTTTCCTTGGTTTATGCACATACTATCGCCGATATGTGCTGGGATTCGCCAACATCGCTAAACCACTGACCAAGCTCACGGAAGGCCAAACAAAGTTCCGAAGAATGTCAAGACTCATTCAGGAAGCTGAAAGGAGCTTTGATCAACGCACCTATACTGAGCTATCCCCTACCCAAAGGGAAATTCATTTTGGATACGGACGCCAGCAACGTGGGACTTGGAGCTGTCCTATCTCAGATCCAGGAGGGACAGGAGAAGGTCATTGGTTATTTCAGCAAGACGCTTAGCAAACCAGAGCGCAATTACTGTGTCACCAGGCGAGAGCTGTTAGCTGTTGTAAAGGGAGTGGAACACTTCTACAAGTACGTGTATGGAAGAAGATTCCTGTTGAGAACTGACCATGCAGCTCTCAAATGGCTCTTACAGTTCAAAAATCCTGAGGGTCAAGTAGCACGTTGGATCGAGAGACTCCAAGAATTCGATTTCGAGATCGAACATCGAGCCGGAACTAGCCATAAGAATGCAGATGCCTTGTCGCGAAGACCATGCCAGATGATTGCTCACATTGCCGACGAGCAGAAGAGAAAGAAGCAACACTTTGTAGAACCGCGGCAATGGATGATAACTGGAAAGACAGCAAGATCCAGAAAAACCAAGAGGAGACCCCGACCTTGGCTTAGTCGTCAGCTGGAAGAAGGGCAATCGAAGACCATCATGGCAGGAAGTCGCAGGTTACTCGCCGGCTGTTAAGTCCTATTGGGCACAATGGAACTCTCTTATTCTGGACAATGGGATCCTGAAACGGGTGTTGGAGGCCGATATTGGTGATGAAGACAGACGCCAAATAATTGTTCCCAGGAACAGAAGAGAGGAAGTGCTGCGGGAAATCCATGATGGAGTCGCCGGAGGACATCTGGGAGTGACGAAGACCCTGCAGAAAGTGAGGCAACGGTTTTACTGGGCCAATTGTCAAGCTGACGTCCAGGACTGGTGCAGAAAGTGCGCTGTATGCGCTGCTAGCAATGGACCTCGAATACGACCCAAGGCCCCGATGCGTCAGTACAACGTAGGCAGCCCGTTCGAGAGAATCGCCATTGACAACGCCGGCCCGTTTCCCGTATCCGACCACGGGAATAAATACATCCTTGTGGCAATGGACTACCTCAGTAAGTGGGCGGAAGCCTATGCCCTGCCCAACCAGGAAGCCATCACCGTCGCCGACGTCTTGGTGAAAGAATGGATATGTCGATTCGGTATTCCAATGGAGCTGCACTCGGATCAAGGCAGAAATTTCGAATCCAACCTTTTCCAAGACTTTGCGACAAAACCCGGCCCTACATCCGCAGTCCGATGGAGTGGTGGAACGGATGAACAGGACGATCAACCGCCACTTGTCCAAGGTTGTCTCTGACCATCAAAGAGACTGGGACCAGTATCTTCATTTGTTCCTGATGGCCTATCGATCCGCAGTACACGAGTCAACCGGTCAAACTCCTGCTAGTATTATAATGGGCCGAGAACTGCGACTGCCTTGTGACCTGAAGTTTGGGATACCGCCAGGACAAGACACTGCGGGAGAGGACTACGTCAGCAAACTTCGGCAGAGAATGGACGACATCCACGAACGAGTTCGGTTGAACATCCAGAGTGCCAGCGATAAAATGAAGAAGACCTATGACATCAAGGCCGACGCTGGAGGATTTAAGGTTGATGACCTGGTTTGGCTGTACAACCCCAAACGTCGTCGTGGACTATCACCAGAGTTGCGGAACTCGTGGGAAGGCCCGTATAAAATCGTGAAAAGGATAAACGACCTTGTGTACCGAATCCATAAGCCACCCCGAGAGAAACCAAGGGTCGTCCATTTCAACAGGTTGGCCCCTTACGCTGGAAACCATGACCAAGTTCGCACCCTCAAGCCACCGGAGGATGATATGACGTTCGAGAAGTTTATGTCCTTGTATTCAAACGGGCAGAAAGTTTTACATGGGGTTACTAGAGAGAAGTCACGAGACCTTTTCGAGGTGCCTGCTGACTACGCACTAGCGCACTGTGTGGCAGAAGATCTTCGAATGTCCAGGGGCATCGCCGTAGTGTTCTCCAAGAAATTTGGTCAACTCCAAACACTGCGGGAGCAGAATCCAGAAGTTGGTGGGGTGCTACAGTTGAAGAAAGGCCAGAGAAACATCTACCACCTAGTTACCAAGAGGCATTCCCAAGATAAACCGTCCTATGAAGATGTCTGGAAGAGTCTCACCAAACTAAGAGATACTATGGTGGACCAGAATCTGGTGGATCTAGCAATTCCAAAATTATCCTGTGGTATTGATGGGTTGGACTGGAGAGTCATAAGAAGTATGCTGGAGGCGATATTCAGATCCAGCGGCGTCAAGATTTTGGTTTGCTGTAACCCTCTTCCACGACCGATCATGAAGACCGTGGAGTGTTACTTCCATCGAACTTCACGGTGCAGATATGGGGAGTCATGCAGATATCGTCACACTCCAAGGATGAAATTTCGGGACGAAATGTCTTTAAGAAGGGGGCAATGTAACGAACCTAGGCCGGACCTGTCGCCTCACGCGTTGCCATCGACAACGATGAGATCATCCCCGGAGATATTCGAGAACCATCCAGTCGCTCTGCCGCGGAAAACAACGGTCAATATTGGAAACAATTGGAACATGCCGGTCGCCAACTGCCAGAATTCGAAACATCGAGAATGCTGTATCGGAGATGAATAGTCAACCCTCAAGTGGAGTCGGACAGTCTGAACGAGCCCATACGATCGAGCTATACAGTGGCGTAGTTAGTAATATAAATTAAGTTGTATATTTAAGTGTTAAATAAATTAGTAAAACCAAGTTAAGTTTATTTACGTTACAGTAGTATACATTTCATCATCATTCGTTGTATGGTAAGAAAAATTATTATCGATCAGTGTATTACCTGAGAAAAAATCAATAATTTCATCGTCAGGCGTGGAGTTATTATTTGAAATGCTTCCATACAAGTTATTGATATCTTCAACATGCATTAGGTGTTCCGGAATTGTTTTCTGCACCTTTTTGTTGTTATATACGTTCATGTCAGCTAGTTCTTTCCATAATTGTTTGTTTCTTGTTAAACGATAATTGAGGTATGTTTTTTTTCAAGTATCACCGTCCGATTCGTGATATTTCTCATTTCTTTATAATAATCCCAATGATGCTGATTTTTTGTTCTTCTAAATCTTGAGAGAGCCTTATCTCTCACTTTGAACATAAGTTTCATATTATCAGTTATCCACGGTGCTTTTTTCTTCGTAATTTTGACGTTTTTTACCGGCGAGTGTTTCTCGAATATTTCAAGTAGTAAAGTAGTGAATACGGAAACTTTCTCATCAATATCATTGGAGTCAGTCATACATATCACAGAAATCAATTGCATGCAAATCCACAAGAAATGAATCTGCGTTGCAATTTCTAAAGTCACGGAATGTGTACATGAAACTGCCACCTGTTGATTGTATGAAGCCAGCTTTACACGATAGAAGGACATGATCTGAGAATGAACTGGTCGATGAATATCGCGTTGGTTGATCAACAATTTGTGTCAAACCTTTCGAAATCCTTTCGAAACAGTTGATACCCCGCTAGACTAATATTATCGTTTTCAGAGAGGCATGTTTCAGAAACGGTGATGAGATCATAGTTTTTGTATACCTTCTGTTTGAAACCAGGGACACCGTTTAGTATAGATCTCGTGTTTATGTGACATATTTTTATGTTACGCATTGTTTAATGAAAGTAATAGCACACAAACTCGAGAAGGCACAAAAATCAATATATACATATATATGTATATATATATATATTTATATACATATATATATATATACATACATATATACACAAAAAAGGATTGATTTATTCGAATGAAGAGATGAAAAAGACAAAAACCCTCAGATATTAATAATATATGGAGAAAGTATAGTTGAAAAAGGAATTTTATTATGTTCCTTTGGCAGCCCTACGAGGATTCTCTCTTGAAGGTTTCTTGGTGCTTATATTTTCCAGAAGTGAGGGATTTTTCTTTTTGGAATTGGCTTCTACAGCGGGGATTGATGGTGTGAGTTGTTCTCTGATTATGGAGGGGTCTAGCTGCAAATCTTTTAAGCTGTATTTTTTATCATTCACGATCATATGACTACGTCTTATAGTTGCTTTGAAGCCGTCCTGGTTCGCCTGATTTAGATGCTGTCGTAGGGCTTTGTTAACAGTCTGATCCTCAGGACTCAGATCGTCCATTACATAAACATTCTCGCCCTCCAGTTCTCGGAGCTTCTTTGAGATTTTAAGTTTTTTCAGATATGAGATTAGTTCCAGTTTGAGTTTTTTTTCCAGTCTCTTCTCCAGGACTAAAGAAAATGTTGTTAACGTCCCTCAAATTCAAATCGACTTCCACAGTATCTCTCAAGTACTGAAGACCTTCTTCAGGAGTAACTGTCTGCACTCCAAAAACAATAATACTGTTTCTACGGAATTTTCTGTCTAGTTGGATGTTTTCCTCTTTCAGTTTGATATTTTCTTCCTCAAGGTATAAGATTTTGTTGTTATAGGTCAGCAACTCGGATTTAATTTCAGATAATGTGTCTTGGGTTCCGTCTGATTCAGTATTCAATTTGATAAGGTGCTCATGGAGATCCTTCAATGTCACATCTGACATTTTAGATGTCACTCGTTAACCAATTATTTGCTTGAAGTTCAACTGAGCACCCGTACTAATTGATGAAAGTTCTGGTTGTTTTATCTATATATTTTTACTTGATACAGTCTGTTTTTATAGCCGTCTTATCAACTGGAGGTTCATATATGGTAATATAAGGTATTTATTGTATGACGCACTTGCCGCTATATTGATGCAATGATCGGTCAAAAAACTTACTCACCAGATCCTATTTGGAGATTGTGTCGAAATGCGATACTTTTACGTAGCGTATAACTGGATTAATTCTACTTTTCACAGAACACACACACACACACCTTATCGTTTGAAGTATCGTTTTTGAAAACAAGGAACTTTGAAGTCTCTTCCCAAAAAATTCAATATAAATTGAAACAAGTGGTGGACCACAAGCGAAAAACAACTACTTTCCGGGCAAATACCATGCAGAACGTTGAATGATATTGATTCGAAAAATCATGCAAACTTCCATTGACAATGAAAATTTATTGCAAATGCTTTTTTCTGATTAACCTGATTATGTTTAATTTATGCCAGGTCCGCCTAACAATCCGCATACCGGTTTCAGACTTTTGGCCCTCATCAGTACGAAGTAGTCACCAGTCAGAGATCCGAAGACCTCTGGCCGAAGCCAGACCCAACACAAATGAAAACATTATCAAGCTTAAATCACCTGTAGATTCGCCGGAAAAAGTAACTTTTAACTGGCGGTACCCGCTGACACTCCACAGTGTAACAGTGAATTGATCATAATCAAGTTTATCAGAACGAAACATTTGCAATACATTTTCATTGTCAATGGAAGTTTGCATAGATTTTCAGGTGATCATCAGCCAACGTTCTGCGTCAGAGTGGTCAGGCTAGTTGATTGAGCATCGTTAGCAAGATACCGAGTGAAGATCAGAAAAAGGAAAACAGGTGTGTGCATACTAACAAAAGTTCCTATTGTGAAATACCTATCTTATTCCTATATCCATAAAGGAGACTTAATCAAAAAGTGATATTAAAATATTAATTAAGGGGGAAGGGCCCGCCGAAAAAACCTAATATACCGGATATATTTCCAACTATTCAATATACACGGAGGAAATCATTAAAATTAAGAAAATCATTAAAAGCAAACTGTATCAGAAAGTAATATTAACATGGACACAGATCATACAGAAAAAAGAGATAACGAACAGATAAAAACCAGAGAAACACTTTTTTATAAGAACGGAGCGGTGGGTCCATTCACAGTTATTATTGAAGCCACAGAAAAGTCAGGAAATAACTTAGGGAGATATAATCATCTCAAAATAGCCAAGCAGGTATTTTATTTAAAATTAAATGACATTAACAAAATTGAATCAAAAGGATCAAACAAAATAGGAATAGAGTTCAAAAATGAAGATGCAGCAAATAATTTTGTACAAAATAAAGGAATTCTAGAAAAAGGATATAATATCTACATTCCTCACAATCAGGTCACAAGCAAAGGCATAGCGCGAAATATAACTACACATTTTGATGAAGAAGAACTTAAACACATGACGAACAGTCCATATAGAATATTAAATATACGGAGACTCAATTGAAGAGTAGTAGAAAACGGAATAACTCTGATAATTCTTCAAAGACACCTAACCGGTGTTCTGAATACTCTCAAAGAAGAAGCCAAATGAATGAGACAACAAGTCAAATGAATAATGAAATCAATTCCTTCCGAAAAATTGTATTGACATTTTTTGACAATATTCAAATTCTTACTAAATTGTTTTTTCAACAACATCAAAAAACAAAACTGTATATATGGATACACAAAGCCTTCATTTTCTTCAAACTCAATATAAACCAACAACCACAATATTGATAACTTTTGAAGGTGTTATATTACCGAGGTGCATAGACATGTGTTACATGTTACAATATAACACCATACATCCCCCCTGTAACTCAATGTTACAATTGTCTAATTCTTGGACATACAAAAAATCAATGTGAAGGTAGGAGGAAATGTTTTAATTGTGCAGAAAATCATGAGTCAACAGAAATGTATGATGAATGTGGTGTAATAAAATGTCAAAGAAATGAACATAAATCTACAAATCGAATATGTAAAGAGTTTGATAGACAGAAAAAAATCATAGAAAAAATGGCCTTCGAAAACATTTCGTTTTATGAAGCAGCATTATATTTTCGAAAAACAAATAATGAATTAGTAACAACATCACAAGATTTCCCAGAAATAAGTCATAGTAGGAATTCAAATGATACTAATAACATAATAATTAATCAGGGACAAGAAATAGCTCACAATGCAATTATTAAAAATTATGAAAGAACTCATAGTAAAATAGCAGAAACAGATAGAAGGAAACAGAATAAAAAAACAAATCAACAAGGATATGATGAAGATAGACATAGGGAACAATTATTATACCCAAATAGACAACCATCACAGTCCTCAAGGGGTAATTTATTAAATACGGAAATAATGGAAAATTACTCTTGTTCAGAAGAAACAAATCTCCAAGGAAATTATAGAAATAACAGGCCAAAAATTGCAAACCATAACAATATTAACACTAATGAGCCGAATATGATTCAAGAATTATTTTACCAGAAATTTACGAGAACCCCAAATGACACTAAAATGAAAATTATAGAATTGATTAATACATTTTATCGACTTAACAAGGTACCAAATATTTATGATCAACCAGAACAATGGAGCGAGAACGAGGCCCAATTTCATAAATTCAAATTATCACAATTTGACCAAATTGATCAGAGAACATAATCCAGATATAATTTTACTTAATGAGACCTGGCGAAAACTAGAACAACACCTGAAAATCAAATATTATAATACAATCAGAGAAGATAGAGCAGATGGATTCGGAGGAATAGCCACTCTCATCAAGAATAACATAACATATAAAAGAGTAGAAATGGATCCAGCGTTACATAGCAAATATTGTCAGAGTATCATAATAAAAATAAACAATGTGAATAAAGTGAACATGTACAACACTCCAAATAACATATTGCCAATATTAAATTTCAAAAATTCTTTTTTTTTTTTTTCCACGAAAGGTGATATCCTGTAATGTTCAGAGAACATCGTGGGTACCAAGGGAAAGAAGGTAGGAGTTGGTGTTCTTTTTAAATTTCTGGAGGTTGTATGCCTCGGGGAACACCTCCCTAGGCAATGAGTTCCAAAGCCTCGCTGTTCGTTGGATGAACGAGTCTTTGGAAAGTGATGTTCTGCAGGTCTCCAAAGTGACCACGAAGGGGTGTGATGACTGAACTTGACGGGTTAGTCTCGAAGAGACTGCCAAAGCAGGAACGATTGTTGATATTTCAGAAGAGCATCGCCCATGAAAATATCTATAAAATAGAGACAAATCGCCAACTTTTCTACGGTGTTCCAGACAAGTGAGCGAGTTTGTAAGCGAGGCATCACCGACGAGACGAATTGCCCTTTTTTGGACAGAATCCAATAGCCTCAGGATATGTTTAGGTGCCGCGCTCCAAATATGGGAACAGTATTCCAGGACAGGTCGGATCTGTGCCTTATAGATCATAAGCAGCTGGGTGGGGGTGGAATAGCTCTTGGCACGAAACAAAAAACCAAGTTTTTGGGATGCACTTTTGGCAATGGACCTCACGTGATTTTCCCAGGGAAGGTTATTGCTGATAGTAATACCAAGCATCGATATGGATGACTTCAGTGGTATGGTTACTCCTGACAAAGTTATGTTAGGCAGTGTGAGATCGACTTTTCTATAGAAAAGACATGCTTGCGTTCCGTTTGCATTGAATTCTACCAAGTTATTAGATCCCCACTCGAGAATTGTTGCTAAGTCCATATTTATATTATTAACATTTCTTCCTCGTTCATTTCTGGTTTCACGGGCTGATATAGGGGCCCTGGAAGAGAAAGCGATATGGAGGGTACTATCATCGGCAAAGCTGTGTACTGGACATGGAGTTGCTTTCAACAGGTCGTTGATGTGAAGTAGAAATAGTGTTGGTGCGAGAATAGATCCTTGCGGAACACCAGCATTTATGAGTAGAGTGTCAGATGAAACTCCATCGACCACTACATGGAGAGACCTGTTTGGGAGAAAACTAGCAAGCAGAGAACACAGCTGAGGGGGCAAGCCATAAGACGGAAACTTGGCGAGGAGTCCCTGGTGCCAAACTCGATCGAACGCCTTGGAGATATCTAATGCCACAGCTAAAGTTTCTCCATACTTTTCAATAGATAGCTGCCATATATGTGAGACGTAAGCGAGCAGGTCACCAGTTGATCTCTGATGGCGGAAGCCATATTGCCTATCGTTGACAATTCCTGAGTCTTCCAGATATTTCATGAGCTCGATGTTGATGGCTTTTTCCATGACCTTTGAAATAATAGATAGCAGTGCGATAGGTCTGTAGTTGCTAGGTAGGGCCTTTTTGCCTTTTTTAGGGACTGGCTGTACTCTTGCAATTGGACGGAAATACCCCCAAATTGTAAGAGTGGTTGAACAACTTGCAAAGAACAGGTGTTAGTTCGGGGGCACAATCGGCGGGATTCCGTCAGATCCACAGGCTTTGTTGGTGTTGAGACCCAGCAAAATCTTTCTGATAGTACGTTGGCGAAAGGTGATCTCGGGCATGTGACTGTCAATAGGTGTAATGTTCGGGGGTTGTTTTCCCGATGAATCCAGAGTGGAATTTCCAGCAAATAGGTGCGCAAAGATATTGGCTTTTTCCTGGGCAGTCGTTGCTAGTGTTCCATCTTCTTTGGTTAGAGGAGGAAATGAGCGGGAAGTGAAGTTTTTTTCCACAGCTTTGGCGAAAGACCAAAATGAACGGGATCCGTTAGGACATTCAGCAAGTTTTGATCTTATTTTGGCATTGTGGGCATCTTTTGAGCATTCTATTGTCTCTTTGCATATGCCTCTAGCCTCGACATATGCTGCTCTGGTCTCAGGGCCAGGATTTTTTAGCCATCGATGGTATGCTGCCTGTTTGGAAGCCACAGCTCTAGAGCAGTTTCTGTTAAACCAGGTCTTATCGGATGATGTTCTTCTTTCGGTATTCGGTATGTAAGTTTGCATCCCCAACATGATGATTCCAGAAATTGTCTCAGCACATCATGTTGGATCTACTGGAGAGAAACAAACTCTCTTCCATGGGAACGCTGAGAAAAACATACGAAGACCTTCCCAGTCGGCCGAATTGTAATGCCACATGAGACGGGGTGGTATTGTGTAGCTCGATGGTAAATGGAAAGAGCATGTTGTGGAGATGAGGGTGTGATCAGAGTTTCCAAGTGGGGCACAAACTTCTATTCTATACGGGTCAGGATTGGTGGTGAGGAAAAGATCTAGTGTATTGGCAGACTGGTTGTTGACATCAGGGATGCGGGTTGGTAGCTCGACCAGTTGTTCTAGACCATGAGTGATGGCGAAGGCCTCGGCTTGACGACCCGCATCATCTTGTTAGAGAATTTGAGCCAGGCAGCGTTATGTACATTAAAGTCTCCCATGATTATGGTTTCAGCTGTTGGATGGTTCTCCTGAATGTAGTCCAGTTTGAGTGATAAAAACTCAAAGAGGTCGTTATATGAAGGTTCATTAGGTGAAAGGTAAAGGCAGCAGAGGAACTTAGTCAGTTTGGTATCAGATAGCTTGAACCACATCACATCAAAGTCTTTCGGTTCCAAACTCTCTTCACGCTGGCATAAAAGGTTAGCCTCAGCGTAAAGGCAGACTCCACCTTTGAACCTGAATCGAGAATGGAGTTCGTAACGAGGACAAAGCATATGGACCTTGTTGGTGGACGAGTTTACTTGTGTTTCTGTTAGAGCCAGAATATCCGGTTTTTTCGTCTGTAGGTGATGGTGGACGTCATTGATGTTCTTGTTGAGTCCGCGGATGTTGCAAAAATTAATCTTTAATGTTGAGTCCCCTCGAGTACCTCTCGCCCGGAAATCCGAATGGAGAGGTATTTTGCTTCCGGAGTGTTTTACTCTAGGAGACTTCATCATTATTACTATTAGAATGTACCTGAAAATAAAGGAGGAAGTGGGGAAAAGGAAAGAGGGAGACCGGAAAGTATCGACCGAACACTGAAACATGGAATGATCCATTTCACAGCACACAAAGTCGATATGGTGGTATTTCACCGGGCGATGAGACCATCTTCCACCTACGGTTATCCTTTTAGTCGCCTTTTACGACAGGCAGGATTTACCATGGGGCTATTCTTAAGCCGACCCCATACAGCTAATTGGAAACATTAACAGGGGAAATGATATGGATAGGAAGTATAAATATTAACAGGAGTGGAAGAAACCTGAAAAGATTATTAGATGATGAACAATTAATTATTCTAAATGATGGAATCAGTAGGAGATTCAGTAACCCAGATGAGAATACAGGGCCACTGGATGTCACTATTGTATCAAATAAAATATATACAAAATGCAATTGGTTGGTAATAGATGACTGCGGCAACAGTAATCATTATCCCACCATGTGCCAATATAACAATACAAACATAAAACCAACAATAAACAATGCACATAAACGTATATCCAGAAGAGCTAATTGGGATGAATATAATAAAAATATCAGTAAGACTTAAAAAAAAACAATATTAATAATTACGAAGAATTAGTGAACGCTATGAATGTAGCGGCTGACATATGTATACCACGATGTAAATCATCCCAAAATAAAAGAGTAAAATGTCCATAGTGGGATAGAGATTGTGATATAATAATAAATAAAAGAAGAGAAAGCATAACAAAATTCAAACAAAATTAAACAATAGATAAATACATTGAAGCAAAAAAAAAAAAATATAGCAAAGAGTTGAAAAGGGAAACATTCTCAATTGGATATTGATAAAAAGAATATCTATCAGATGTAGTTCAATGTTCAGCGTGGCTTTAGCCAGGGAAATAAGTGTTTTCTGTTAGACATTCACAAAAAATAACATAATTTTTATCGTGGATTTTTCAATTTACAGAGAAATCTTGTTATCAATATCCAATTGAGAATGTTTCCCTTTTCAATATGAATACCCCACAAGAGGTTATCTTGACGATGGAAGATAGTGACTAAAGTTTATCTTTCAGTCGCAGATGATTCCACATCTGATTTTATGAACATCCTGTTCATATTTTCAACAAATCAATCTAGAAAAGAGCTTAAACAAAAAAAGAAACAAAGTTTCAAAATATTTTGTGAATCAATAAATAGAGAAACAAATATATCACAAGTATGGCAAATGATAGGGAAATTCTCGAATCAAATAAAATCACAAAATGGGAACAAACTCTCTGAAAAACGAGTAGCTGAAAGCATGGTCGAATAATATCCATATGTAACATAATTCCTTTATTCACAATAATGGAATTGGAAAATGCAATGCGTGTTACAAAATATTCATGTCCGGGAATAGATGAAATATCATAATCAATGTTTTATCAGTTGCCAATTTATGCAAAATTCGAATTTTTAGAAATATATAATAAAATATTGAAGGGGGAACAGATACCCAACCTATGGAAAACATATCTCATACTGGGAATATTAAAACCAAATGAAGAACCAACAGATCCAACAAATTATAGACCTATAGCACTTTCAGCATGCGGTTTGAAAATTGAAGAAAACATGTGCAGAAATAGAATCGAATGGCAAATAGAAAATCAAAAATTACTATCTGAATATCAAATGGGATTTAGGAAAGGAATGGGTACAATGGACTGTCTAGCATACATTATAACATATATACAAATAGCATTCAGTATTAATCAAACGGTTTTAGTAGTATTTATAGATATCAAGGCAGCTTATGATAACGTCAACATATATAAATTATATAATTACCTCATAGAATACAAAGTGCCAACAGATATGGCAGATTTAATTTTCAAAATACTTAATTATAGAGAAATCTATATAAAAGATAATAACGGAGACATCCATGGCCCCGGAATTTCGACAAAAGGTTTAGCACAAGGGTTATTTAATATTTATATGAAATCATTATTCACAATCATATCCATCATAGTAAACTGATAGCATATGCGGATGATTTAGTAGTTATGATAAAAGGGAGCAATATAGAAGGAATGATCACACAAATTAACTACACACTCGAAACAATGAATCAATGGATGAAGGACCACGATTTTGAAATAGCAACAAGCAAAAGTAAAGTAATCTGGTTCAAACCGGACAAAAAAAAGTCTGTAATACCAGAAGTAAACATAGGGGTAGAATGTTTAGAAGCTCGAAAAGACATAAAATATTTGGGAATGATAATAACATCAAATTTAAATTGGGAGAAACATATAATTAATATTACAAATAAAGCAAATAAAGGACTGAATGTCATGAAATGTTTTTGTAAGGTATGGTGGGGAGCACATCCCAAAACAATGATGGCTTATAATGGGTTAGTTGAAACACATTTAGATTATGGAACATACCTAATAAAACCTTGTTCAAAAAAGAATCTAGAGAAACTAGACAAGATACAAAATCAGGGAATGAGATTGATTGTGGGGTGCATGAAATCCACCCCTATTAATGCTCTTCTGGCAGAAACAGGATAAATTAAATTAGAACACAGACGTAGATGGTTAGCATGTGAATTTGTAACAAAAAGAATGGATTATAGACCACCATGCAATAATATATAACTTAGAAACATTGAAAGTAATTTGTGAACAAAAACGAGGCTAATGGAAAAATAAAGAAACGCCATATTTAGTTCAAATTATACAAATAATAGAAGTTTATGACAAATATGTATATAAAAATAACATCATTCCCAGTTTCAGTTTTGAATATATATACATAAAATACACGCAATAGATTTACAGTTAACCAAAAAATATCTCTAACAAGATGATATTCCAAAAGTCAATAGAAAAATTCAACAACAATTTCATTTTCACAGACGCCTCAAGAATTCAGGATAGAGTAGGAATTGGGGTGTCAATTCCAAGTATAGATTATTCATTTTCGTCTAGATTACATGATATAACAAACATCTGTGACGCAGAACTAATTGCTATATACCAGGGAATAAAAGTTCGCCTAGAAAAAAACTTTACAAACAATCTAATTTTAACAGATTCAAAAAGTGCAATAAATAAAATTGAAAGTAATACAACAAAAGCAGAAAATGATTACATAACTATGAATATCGAACAAATATCATTCTTAGCAGTAAAAAATAACATCAACTTTACACTGGCATGGATCCCAGGTCATGAAAATATAGCGGGAAATAAAAAAGCGGATACACTAGCAAAAATAGGAAAAAATATTCCAATGGATATAAAACTGGATAAAAAAGCAATTCTTCCACTCCTGAAAAATAACATAATAAAATGATTTCAAAATCAATGGAAACAAGACATCAAAACTGAAGGAAAAACATACGCAAAAGTACAGTCAGAATTACCCTCAAAAATATGGTATTTTAATTTTCCGTTCATGTCTAGAAGGCATATAACGACAATAGTAAGAATGAAAACAGGTCATTGTATGATAAACAAACATTTATTCAGAAGTGGAATGAAAGAAAACCCAAATTGCAAATGTGGTCAGGAAGACACACTAAACCACATCTTTTTTGAATGTCCTATCAATGCTATCCCAAATATAGATGTGTATACAAAATTTATAGGAATATGGCGGTAGTCCTTGAACACCTGAATACAGGCATCATTAATTTGATACTGAAATTCCTATCGTTTAACAACATCAAACTATAAAAACGGGGAAAAAATATATAAATAAAAAAGAAAATATAAATATATAAAATTTGAACAGAGTATCTATATATATATATATATATATATATATATATATTTATACTCCCAACTTTTATTCTTACCTATCCTGGGTTCTTTTTATCCGAGGCAGCCCTAGGGTTGTGAAATTCTTCGCCGCTGCTCCGAAACAAGAAAAGTTATTCCTTTGTTTGTACTATCTGTCCAGTAACTAACCTTCCAGTACACAAGAAGAGTACCAAACAAGATAAGAACATAGAAAAAATAATTAACAAATCCCCAATGGAATAAAGTTGTGAGACGTGGAAAAAAAATTATATTTTTTATTTATTTATTTATTTATTGTACACAAAATGATACAGTGATACAGAATAAGAAAAAAAAATAAATACCAAGTATGATAAAAAATTAGGTTAATAACATAATAATAAGGAATAATAAAACAAACAAGTATGAATGGAAACAAACAATATATAGGGGACAGGGTATAGATTGTGTACAGAAAGCACCTAAGTAACATTTGTGTTGTGCTACAAAGTAATGTTAATTGATCTAAAATTACAGTTGTGTACAGAATGTAAAGAATTAAATAGTGGTTTTATATCATGTTAGTGTAACTATTGATGTTCTAGTATTTTGATAAATTTGAAGTAATTTGCGAAGATGAATTTTTTTGATTCTCTCGAGAAGGTTTTATGATTTTTAATATGTTTTACCTCTAGGGGTAGGATATTACAAGTTTTGGGTAACGTATAAGTTAAGAAACGGTGACAAACATTTTTGTTGAATTTTGGAGTGGGTAGCAATTCGTTTGTAGTGCTTCTAGTGGTATAAGCTGTTGGAACAGAATTCTGAAGTATTTTATTTTTGAATGCATACATACATACACTGTGAAAATATAATGTACGGATATTACTAATGTCTTCTGTATATATAAGGTTTGTATGGAAATATCTTTTTTCTTCAAAATTATTTTTAGAATATAGTTTTGTATTGTGTTAAGTTTTGTAAAGAATTCTTATACATTGCCCCCACAGCAGAATACCATAACGAAAAAGTGATTCAGCTAGAGATTTGTAAATTAGTATCAGTAGATTTTTCGCTAAAAACTGTCGTAGCTGGTAAAATTTGTGTATTAGCTTCCTCACCTTTTTTGTTAGATAGTCAATATGATTGTTCCACCTTAGATTTTCGTCAATAATTATGCCCAGGTATTTCACCTCGTTTGTTTCTTTAATTTCATCTTTCATACCTGGAACTTTAATACTGGAGATATTAGGTCTGTTTGTTGCTGATATAGAGAAGGCGAGATAGTGGGTCTTACTAGCGTTTAATGAAAGACGATACATACTCAGCCATTTATTAATTGCTTCCATGCTCTGCTGGACATAATTTTTAGTTTCAAGCCATGTGTTTCCACTCAAGATTGCAACCGTATCATCAGCGTATGATATAATTTTTGCTTTCCCGTTTAAACAGAGCAATGAATTTATATAAGCTTGAAAAAGTATTGGACCAAGAACGGTTCCTTGGGGGACCCCCATTCTTATAGTCATAGTTTCACTTATGGTATTGTTTATTTTAACACATTGTTCCCGATTAGCCAAGTAACTGCTAAAGACATCCAACACTGCACCACGTATACCAAAACGTTCCAGTATGTTAAGAAGTATTGCATGGTCAACATTGTCGAATGCTTTTTCCAAGTCTAAGAACACTGCAATGCATTTTTTGTTTTTATCAAGTCCCTCTGTAATACTTGTAATAACATTGTACATGGCATCAGTAGTAGCTATACCGGCGCGAAACCCATATTGGTGATTATGTATAATCTTATTTTCATCAAAAAATTGTACTAAGCGTGTTTTTAGACATTTTTCAAAGATCTTTCCAAAGCTGTTTATTACACTGATAGGTCTGTAATTACTAATTTTAGTTTTGTCGCCAGTTTTATGAATTGGTGTAATTATAGAAGATTTGAACTGAGTGGGGACATGTCCCTTTTGGATGATCAGATTGAATAAATGTTTAAGGGGTTGGAGAATGTATTGGTGGATCTGTTTAATTATTTCAGTGGTTATTCCATCTATGCCAGGGGAAGTGTTATTTTTCAATGTAGAAATATGCTCTATGAGTTCATTTTCTGTTATTGGATTGAGAAACATGGAATTGGGATTTATTTCAATATTTTCATTAATTGTTAATGAAGTGTCAATTTCTTTAATCATGTGTAAGCCAACATTATTAAAATAGTTATTACAATAATTTGCCATTAGTTTGGTATCATTAAATACAACACCATCTTCGTTAGCAATCTGTAAGATATTTTTATTGTTATTTCTTTCATTGGTAGCTTCTGATATTAGTTGATAGGTTTTTTAGATTATTTTTATTGTTTTTAATTTGTTCAAGATAATAGTTATTTTTAGTTTTATTCAGTAGTTTATTTAGTTTATTTCTATAAATTTTGTATTCTTGTTCTAATTCATATGAGAAGTGTTTATTTAGTTGATTTTTCAATTTATCCCTATTTCTTATTGATATAATTAACCCTTTAGTTATCCATGGTTTAATTTTCATGTGCTTTTTATGCCATAATTTTGTAGTTTTGGAGTTTTCAATAACGTTATTAAGCTTATTTAAGAAGATATTGGTTCCGAGTTGAGGGTCGTTTTCATTTAATACTACATCCCAGTTTTCTAGCTGCAGTAAGTTTTCTAGTTTTTTAAAATCAATTTTTGTTGTATCAGGAGTTATTGTTTTTTTGCGATTGTACTCTATATTTAGTGATACTGGATGATGATCTGTAATATTATACTTAAGAATATATGAATTAAAAATCAAATTTTTGTTATTATTAGATTTTTTAAGGAAAATATGATCAATGCATGACTTAGTTTCTGGGGCAATTCCTGTGTGATTCAGTATGTATGGTACAAATCCATATTTAGCAAGCACAGACAGATATTTATTAACATAAACATCGTTTTCATTTAATAGATTGATGTTGATGTCACCAATAAGAACATCCATTTTATTGGTCTGTATCATGTCCAGGTATGAATCTAGTTCATCAATAAACGAGATCAGGTTAGTTGGGTTAGGCCTGTATAGGGCAATTATTCTACAGAATACATGGATGCATAATTGCCCAGAGCAAGACGTGTGCATCCAAAGGACGAAGCCTCTTGTTACAAATAGGTAACAGAGGGAGAGCTGGACAAGTGCGCCACTAGGAAGCAAGGTCCAAGAAAAACGGAGAGAGAGAAAGAGAGAACGTTCTGCGTGGTATTTGCCAGGAAAGTAGTTGCTTTTACGAATAGAGTAGTAAATTCCAGTTCTCATTCATTCTCACTGCTAATACAATCATTTTGCAATACGTTTTTTGATATTGAAGGTATCTCTGATACTTTCTATATAAATGATTATCTATTGTTACAAAATCGAGAGTGTAGATATAATATACTTTGTGTTAGAATAACTAGCAATACACTGGAGAACAGAGCAAATACTTTCTTGCTTTGGAGGACATCTCAAAACACTCAAAGTGGAATGTCGCCAGCTACTTCATTTCTTTAAATAATATTATAACTATAAAAACATCAAAAATCAATACACTTCACATATATTGATAAAACAATGGTCACCATATTGCTGTTTCAGGATACAGATAATAAGTGGCGCCTCCTTTTGCGGCAGTTCCCAATTCCATTCCAATGGACAGTTCTCTCAATAATTCAGCCTTGTTGGAATAATTCAATAAATATCCTACACAAAGCGAAACAGCTTCAGGATCGCGAACATTGTTGCATTCTGTGGATGCTACTCAAGCATCAACATTGAACATAAACAAAAAGGGCTTGTTGGACTAAGGTATCTCTAAATTAGTTATTCATGCACCAAGTGTGTTATATACATCCTAACGCCCGGAGGGTAACATTCAGCCCGGGGGCCTCTGGCCGGAGGGATGAATGTTATCCGATGAGCGTTAGGATCTAGTAACACTCGTGGTGCATTCAAGATTCAATTTTTCACGTAAAATTAATTTTATTTCAATGACAATTCAACTCATGTATGAAAAATCGCATATGCCGCAGTGCAATTGTCAGTAAGCTGCAACTTTTACAGCGACAAATGCACTAGTGGTTTTTTCATCTTATTCATTTGTTTATCAATTATCGCGGTGTTGGTTGCCAAAATAAATAGAGTTTAAATTGATATGTTTCTAAATTTCTTATTCATTAAATTGTCCTGCCAAATCACACTCGATGTTTGTGTTGATATCGGGTAAATTTGTGTTGTTCAAATTCTAAACTGTTTTCTTTAGCAATTTGACTCGAAAAACTGTCAACCTAAAAACGCTCCACCTTCGGTGACACGTTTTCAATAATTGACAGTTTTTCTCGTCTAATTGCTAGGCAACACTTTCTCATTAAACAACCCCAATTTACCCGATGAAATACAAACCTCTCGTGCAATTATAAGTGACAATTCAACTCATGTTTGAAAAATCGCATATGCCTCAGTGCAATTGTCAGTTTGATAGCGGCAAAAGTTAGCTGCAACTTTTACAGCGACAAATGCACTAGTGGTTTTTTCACTTATTCATTTGTTTATCAATTATCGCGGTGTTGGTTGCCAAAATAAATAGTTTGACATGTTTGTCAACAACTTATTGAATTTCTAAGCACTAACGATGAGTCGATTCGATGAGTCTACGAACGCCGAAATTAGTCAAATTGTTAATACCTGTGTGCCTACTAATACAGATGCGACGCAATCATCAATTAGGCGACAAATTTCTACGTTTTGCGATGCAAAAAAATATAAATTCGAGCCAGATACTTCCATCGAGAAAATGAATGTAATATTGCAAGATTATGCATTTAATATGCGAAAAGGCAATGGAAAAGACTACAAAGAAGCGGTAGTTGAAACCATTTGGAACACCTCCGCTAAAATGCTACAAAGTGAATATTATAACGAATTCAATATTGTATCCAACCCTTTCACCGACGTTCAGTTCAATTCATCACGAGCTGCACGTGATGCTTAACGTAAAATCCTACAAGCACAACCCGAAAAGAGAAAATCTAGTGCATCAGCTCTTAATAAATCTGAAGTATTTGCAATGGCCAGATTATATGACAAAAATGAACCGGAAGGACTTCAAAAGAAATTATATCACATTTTGGCGTTTGAATTAGCTTGGCGCGGAGGAGAAGCATCTTACTGCAAAACCACTTATTTCGTATCTGAAATTGGAAATAATGGAAAAGAAATTGGACGAATCGAGTATAATCCTCTATTTTCTGAAACGATACAAGGCGGTAACAATATATTATTTGACAGCAAATGGATTACGCCTAATATTTTAGAGGAAGATATTTGCCCAATACGTTTATTTAAGAAGTTAATGGAAAATCGAGACACTCTTATAACATTGGATGGAGTATTTCTTACACCAAATCCCTTTTGGAAGAAGAAAAATTCTGAAGGTTGGCATAAGAATGTGCCGATTGGAATTAATGAAATTTCCAAATGAACTAAATGCTCAGCACAACGTATTGGTATAGATGTCAAACATGTCAAAATTACAAATCACTTAAATCGAACGGCAGCAGTTAGCGAATTGAGTAAAAGCGGGATTGAAAAACAAGCTCTAATAAAAATAACAGGACACAGCAATTCATCATCAATAAAACCATACTCACAAGATGACAAAGAGTATCATTCGGGCATTATTCAATCAATTAGTTTGGAATTGTGGCACCCGCAGTGACATCACTGTTCCTAGTATACATTTCAATAACTGCGTTTTTAATAATTGTACATTCAAATGAAAATGTATTTATTTTTATGTTTCATAAATAAAGTTTGCATTGATATGTTTCTAAATTTCTTATTCATTCCAAAAAATGTTCTCCAAATTCATTGTGGATGAAATATTCTATTCTAAAATCTACACTGATAGTCAATGAAAATACCGATATTTCCCATTTTTCACGATTAATAGCATTTTCAAAAATAAAATCTATAGGATACATTCCGAAAAAATCCCAGGTTTTGACAGCAGATCAAGTTCTTACATTTATTAGTGAAGCTTCGAATGGAATTCATCTATTATATGAGGTAGTTCTAATAATTGGTGTTTATGAAGGACTAAGGAGAGATGAACTTGTGAAAATGACTGTAAACGACATAGAAGATAAGGGTAGCTGTTTACTTGTTAAAATACCGGAAACTAAAACCGGTATACGTCAAAAGGATTTAGTATTGTGGAGGAGGGGCTTTGAGGCTGGTCAGAAAATATCTATCCTTGAGGCTGGTCAGGAAATATCTATCCTTAAGACCCAGTGGAGTGAAGGATATCAGATTTTTCCTTACGTACCGAAACGGTCGGTGCACCGTCCAACCTGTTGGTAAAAATACCATAGGAAGTGTGCCTTCAATGATTGCCAAATAAAATTGGATAATGCAAATGAATATACTGGACATTGTTTGAGAAGAACTTCGGCAACTCTTTAAATTGAGGCCGGTGCATCGTATTAAACTTTCAAAATGCACGGAAAATGGAAGAGTGCATCTGTTGCAGAAGGTTACATAGAACAAAGCATTTTCTCTAAAAACAAAGTGTCAACAATGATAGTAAATTTGGTTACAGATTCACATGAATTCTCCAGCGGTTCTTTTATGAAAGGAATTCCAAGTACTAGTGGTCTAGTTCTCTCTTCTGAAGTTTCGAAAACATCTGAAGATTTCGGGTCACATAATTTTTCCGGAAAATTCGGAAATTGCACTTTTTATTTTAATTAGGTAAGATTATCGAAAAAAAAAAATGGTTGTTTGACTTAGTTAGGGCGTTATGAGTGTATTTATAGCAACCGTATCCAAGGTAAAATAAACAAATAAAATACAAGTGAAAAATAAAAAAATATACAATCTGGTATCGAGAAAAAATCAATTAACACGATGATTCCCGAATCCAACACTGCAAACATATAAAGCATGAATTCAACACGGCTGCTTCCAAAGCCGCTTATTGCGAATAAAGTTAGAGACGTCCAGGATGATTTCATAACTGTAGGTTTGATTTATTTGCAGTTGGTATTCCATTGAAACCCACGTCCGATGAAAATAAGTAGCTAACAAATCATTTGTGTGCATGCTGAGGCTCTTTACAAATGATTCTCATGAATTATTCAGTATATTCCTGTATTCAAGACGCTTTTATCATTTAACTCAACGTCGGCAATGATATATCATTTTCGTATATCTATAAGTATTATACAGATTCGAATGATCCAATTATTGTGGAACAATCTCTGTTAAAGGAAATGATTCAATAGAAGTAAGTTGAATGATATTCAATCGACTTCTATATATTATACATATTATAATTGAACAAGAAAAGAGTATCCTTATTTCAGAAAATTCAGCAGAAAGTTGTTTAGACTTGAAAGTTATGCCTAAATGCAAAAACGTGACCTCCCAAAAAATATTTTTTTTTTGAAAAACATATTCACCCTAACACTTTTATAAATTAATGAAATTAAGCATATTTGTGAAATTGACTTGGATTTTTAATTTTTTAGAGAATTACAAACTTTTTGTTTGTTGCAACGATATCAAACACAACTTTAAAATTTTGCAAACATTTTTTCCAACAAGGCTAAACAGTAGTAATGATAATATGCATCTTAAAAAACTCTAATTTGAAGTGCAAATTTTTTATTTTAAATGTTTATTGAAAAGCTTTACAAATTAATCAACAAACATGAAATCTCACTAAAATAATCGCGGATATCCATCGCAAAAAAACAAATGAGGGTTAAAAGCATTCATTATTGTTATTATTAATTAATATTAACAAAACAATGTATCCATAATGAATGCACTAAACGCACCCAAATCTCAAAAGCAATAATACAATGTTTTCAAACGTATTTGAATGTGGTGCCCATGGTTTTGCCAATATTTATCGGTTTATTATTATAACTTGACAATCAACAAATCAAAATGAATTAGAACCGAAAATATTTAAAATGCAAAAAAAAATATTGAAGCGAAGGGTATGTCCACATTATCATCGTCTCATCTAATCGTCCGATCATAAAATTTACTGAGGGTAGATCGCAAAACATTTGTTGAAATATTTATGCAATGAAATCCTATCGAATTTCCGAATTCCTCAACATTAAATGGTCGATCCTTGTACACTTTTTGTTTTAAATATCACCATAAAAAAATATGTTGTCTCGTTCCTGAAAAGTGCAAGTAAACTTTAGATTATAGGCATGATATTTATTTTTCTTAAGAATCTTCTTAACAGAGCCTTTTTTTACACCCGCATAAGCAGACATTTTTTTGGGTGGATTTTGTAGGGTTTTGACCAACTGCCTGAAGTACTTCTAATTGATTTTCTTCAGTACATACAGTTTTGGGACGTTCATTTTTATATTTACAGTATAATAACCCTATGTGTTTGAAATTGATCAAAATTCTGCTTCAGTTCATTAGTGAACTTGTTTGTCTGGATATAGTTAATTTGAAAATATTTGCTGCTACACACTGGTTTATAGTTATCTCCTCATATGAAATCTAATTCTGCCTTCTCGGCTAACGTCAACTGTCTTGGAGGAGGCATTTGAAATCAAATAAACTTAATAATCGCCCAATAATTATTCAACAATGAAAAACTAATGACAGCAAACTGTCATAATGTTTACTTTTAACAATCATTCATTTGTTTTTTTCCATGGGTATCCGCGATTATTTTAGAAGGATTTCATGTTGGTCGATTAATTTGTATAGATTTTCAATAAACCTTCAAAATAAAAAAAATTCACTTTAAATTAGAGTTTTTCAATATGCACATTATCATTATTACTGTTTTACCTTGTTAAAAAGAATTTTCGCGAAATTTTAAAGTTGTGCTTAATATCGTTGCAACAAATAAGTTTGTGATTCCCTAACAAATCAAAAATCCATGTTAATTTCACAAATATCCTTGAATTTGAACAGAGTTGATTTGATCATCAATTTATGAAAGTGTGTAGGGTGAATATGAAAGTATTGGGAAATTATTGTTTTCCAGAAAAAAAATTGTTCTTGAGAGGTCATGTTTTGGTATTTAGGCATTACTTTTAATTCTAAACAACTTTTACCAAGAACATTCTGCTGAATTTACTGAAATAAGGGTAAATTTTTTATATTTTTGACCTATCCTGTAGGCTGTTTGACTTGCAACGTACACCTAATAAGTACACCTAATATGATTATCACAATGCACCGTCTTTCGGCAATATTTGTATTTTGGTTGTGCAATTAATTTTAAAAATTCCCATATGTTGCACACTTCGATGACCACAATGTATATTATAAAATTTTAGAAACACCAAAACAATTTTGAAAAATGTTCGAAGTCAGTGTTAACTCGTTAGCTACAATTATCATGATTATTCATTATCAGTTATTTAGCAGTCCACTTATTCATGTTTTCCTGTTTTTATTTATTCACATTTTATTTACATCAATATTTTTTCTAATTTTGAAATTTAAAGTGAAACTTCTCATAACTCGTTGACGTTAACAAAAGACTTACTTTCCATCACCATGTGCGAAAAGTAAAATTTTTCAAAGTAACAAAAAGTAAATTTCGCCATTAGTTGAAAAAATTCAGGAATAAAATGTGTCATAATTTCAAGGCTAAACTACTTGAAGTACTTCTTAAGTGTTATTATATTATTTGTACATATTATGAAGATTCAATTTTATTCGAATTTAATACATAATATGTATGGTAAAAACTAATGATTATTAATATTAATAACACATCCTTACACATTTGCCGAGTGATCTAAGGCGCCAGGTTTAAGTTTAGTTCTTGAAAGGGAGCGTGGAAACCCCACACCAGACAAACGTTTTTTAAATTTAAATTGTTATATGTTAGAATTATTATAAGACTGAAGAGTAAAAAATAAATTATATTTAATAAAACTAAAGAACACGCTTATAACGCACTAAAAAGTGAAAAATAGTTTTAATATTAAACGAATATGCCAAAAAGCGTGGGGGGAGCTTTGTCGAAATTAATTAAAAGTAGTAAGTATGTTGCCCAAAGGTACGTTACCAAAGAGCACCTCATGATTTCTGGCATAGTCGTTGAATATTAAAATTATTTTTTACCTTTTAGTGCCTTAAAAGCGTGTTCTTTAGTTTTTTTTTTATATTTTCATCTTGAGTTGGAAAGGTTCATATCATATTTAAAATTAGAAAAAATATTGTGTGAAACACGTTGGGAAACTCTATTTTTCCTAACTAATTGCACAAATAACTATTTCATTATATGTCACAAATGACAGTTCATTTATATACTGTTGGTATTCTGATTAAATATTCAGCAAGAACATGACTGAATTATTCTTCAGAGCATCATGTATAATGTACACTATTATACTCGTTCTCATATTCTTGAAGAACCATCTAACAAAAAAAATGCTGTGGCAAATACGCATTGTTTTTCATTGCTGGATAGCGCATTCTAATTCAAACTCATTGTGTATGAAAAAAGAAGCATATTCTTCAATTGAATGTAGCCTTTGTTACACTGAACATCAAGATAATGTAATGACACTTCATTATATTTCATTCATGTAGCTACAAGATAACAAACATAGCTTATGTGTCCATATGTCTACATATACATCTGGGATATCTGAATTGACATGATTTAGACCGAATCCAACACCGCACACATGTGTAAAACATTCATTCAGTCCATTCAACATCCCTCTTTCTGAAGCTGCTTATTGTGAATGAAGTAAAAGGCGTCTAGGATGATTTCATAACTGATTTATTCGCCCTGGGTCTTCCATTAAAGTCCGCGTCCAAGGAGGATAAGTAGCTTAGCAAGCTGTCTGGCAAGTTATTTGTGCACATGTTGAGACTTCTTACAAATGGTGCTTATAAATCATACAGTATCTTCTGCACTATTATTTCGTTCAACGGAAATCATCGAGTATTATTAATATTCAAATGATCGACGTATTGTAGATAATTTTTCCATGGAAGAGGAAATACCCACTTAGTAGAAAAAATCTGATGAAAGTAAATGAGTGGATTAATGAATTCGAGACTTTGTCGACAAAAAGAAATGACCAACCGAATACACCAGTAGAAATGGACAAAGAAATTTAAAAATAATTAATTTTTTTAAATAGTCATCAGTATTAACATTAAAAATTGCATTTTGCCAAACATACCGGGCAAGGCAAAATGGTTAAAAATAATGAATTGTATTATTTATTGCTGTTTTGCAATAAAAATTTAAAAATATTTGTGGACCCAGAAGTATTTATCAAACGGTTTCCACTAATATATAACATTTGCAAACCATTCGGATTTCGGCAGAGTGAAAAATGATGAACGATCTTATTATTTTTATAAATGCTTCATAAAAATAATTTTTCACTTTAAAAATTAGTGTCATTCCGGTAAAAATGTCACAAGTTATTTCAACCTTTCATGAAAAAAAATCATATAAACGTGTGTCCTAACTTGCTTCGTTTCCGAGTAACGAGGTGTCAAAGTGTTACTATAAAAAAAGTATTTATACATGTAAATGTGATATATTTAGTTTTCTCGGAGTTGATTGTTAATAAATTATTATCTATCCAGTTATCCATCCATCCATTTTCAGCTAGGTTTTTGAGTTTGAGTATATATAATCTACTCAAATTGAATAGTAGTGGAAAAATAATTAGTTTCGCAGACGATACAGCCATTTTATACCAAGCTGATAGCTGGAAAGAACTCAAAAACCTAGCTGAAAATGGATGGATGGATAATTGGATAGATAATAATTTATTAACAATCAACTCGAAAAACTAAATATCACATTTACATGTATAAATACTTTTATATACTTGACACCGTTACTCGAAACGAAGCAAAGACAACTTTATATGATTTTCATGAAAGGTTGAAATAACTTGTGACATTTTTACCGGAATACACTATTTTGAAGTGAAAATTATTTTATGAAGCATTTATAAAATAAGATCGTTCATCATTTTCACTCTGCCGAAATCATGTTGCAAATGTTATTATTAGTGAAAACCGTTTGATAAATACTTCTGGATCCACAAATATTTTAAATTTTATTGCAAAACAGCAATAAATAATACAATTCTTATTTTAACCATTTTGCCTTGCCCGTATGTTTGGCAAAATCAATAATGTTAATACTGATGACTATTTAAAAAAATAAATTATTTTAAATTTCTTTGTCCATTTCTACTGGTGTATTGTTGGTCATTTCTTTGTCGACAAAGTCTCGAATTCATTAATCCACCATTTACTTTCATCGATTTTCTACTAAGTGGTATTTCTCTTCCATGGAAAAATTATCTACAATACGTCGATCATTTGAATATTAATAATACTCGATGATTTCCGTTGAACGAAATAATAGTGCAGGAAGATAAATCAGTTATGGAGACTGGAGACTTCAACATCCCAAAAAAATAACTTGCCAGACAGTTCTAAGCTACTTATCCTCCTTGGACGGGACTTTAATGGAAGACCCAGGGCGAATAAATCAGTTATGGAGACTGGAGACTTCAACATCCCTGAATATGTTGTTCATGCTAGTACCAATTTTCACAATGTGAAATCAATTATTCTACTGGAGAACTTCATGAATTTCCTAGGCCTAGTTCCATATAATGAGGTATTGAACGCCAACAATAGAATCTTAGATCTATTATGTAGTAGATGTCCAATGAATGTACAAGAGTCATCATTTCCTCTCGTTCCTATTGATGTGCACCATCCTGCTCTAGAATTTTCTATCCCCTTCAGTCTGAAACCTAACACATTCAAAACGAATACAATGAAAACCTTCAACTTTAGGAAAGCAAATTTTCCTCAATTGTATGACATGCTCTTCAATGCGGATTGGACTTTTTTGGAAGATAATGATAACGTAGATATAGCTTGCGATAGGTTCTACAACCTATTAAATAATATTTTAACAGAATGCGTTCCCAAAACAGTTGGTAAAAAATCTTCCTACCCACCTTGGTTTACCGGCGATATCATAAGAAATTTGAAAGCAAAGGACAAGTATTTACGCAATTATAAATCAACGGGTAACACTGAATTTTTCGAATTGCATAAAATCTTCGCAGAGATATAAAGAAAAATATCGCCATAGCACACTCCAATTATATTCGAACGGCGGAGAAAGATCTAGGAGATGATCCATCAAATTTTGGGCTTATCTGAATACAATTAGGAGCAGCACCAATGTAAACGCTATCCGAAGAAATCTTGATCCCCAATGTATAGTCGATGCTTTTGCCACCTACTTTGAATCTGCTTTCATCAGATCATCCAATTATCGACAATCTGAAAGCACTAATAATTTCAACATACCAACTTTGTCCATCCCTAAAATAACTGAAGATGATGTGTCTTTAAAAAAATGTAAACCAAAAATGACAACGGGACCTGATGGTATTCCATCATTTCTCCTGAAAGACTGTGCTGTCAGCTTCGCTAAACCTTTATCCATCATTTTCAATCTAGCACTGACAACACTTTGTTTTCCGGATGTCTGGAAATATGGTAAAATATGTCCTGTTCTCAAAAAGGGGGACAAACATATGATTGAAAATTACAGACCAATCGTTATACTATGCAACTCCAGTAAACTCTTCGAAATGATCTTATATGATATTATATATGCACATGTGAGATGTCAGATTGTCGATAATCAGCATGGATTTGTTAAGGGTCGTTCGACCACAAGTAATCTTACATGCATTACTCAATACATAGCAGCAGCTTTGGATATGTCTTCCCAGGTTGATGTCATTTATACAGATTTTTCAAAGGCGTTCGACAGGCTTGACCATGGTGTACTTCTCAAAAAACTGAGTTCGGTTGGTTTGACTGACAACCTTACACTTTTTTTGGAGTCTTATCTAAGCGAAAGACGTTCGAGAGTTCAATACCGCGGTTTTAAATCTGTCGAAATAATAGCCACCTCTGGTGTTCCTCAGGGATCTGTATTAGGTCCCTTGCTATTCATTATTTTTATAAATGACATTTGCCTTGAGTTAGACTCTGAAATTCTACTATATGCAGATGATTGTAAATTGTTTCGTCAGATTTCTAATGTGAACGACTGCAGTTACCTACAAAAAGATATCCAAAAATTAGATTTATGGTGTGAAGCGAACTCACTTTCTCTCAACATACAAAAATGCAATTTTGTCTCCTTTAGTCGCAAAAAATCACCCACCGAATATCCTTATACAATAAATGGAAACATCTTGCAAAAATTGGCAGAATTCAAAGATCTGGGGTCATCTTTGACGAAAAATTCACATTCACTCATCACGTGAATACAATTGTTTCAAATGGCTTCAAAATCCTCGGTTTCATCATTAGAAACTCCAAATGGTTTTCTGATATCAACACTTACTTACTCCTTTTCAATGCGCTTGTGAGATCAAGGTTTGAGTATTGCTGTGTCGTGTGGAATCCTTGTTACAACATACACGTCATAAATTTAGAGAATATTCAGAGAAGATTCTTGAAGTACATTAGTTTTAAGTGTGATGGATTCTATCCAAGCCAAGGTATTCCGCATGAAGTGCTACTTTTGAGATTCCAGGTTCACTCTCTAGACAATCGTCGTAAATACCTAGGTATATTATTTTTGCACAAGGTTATTTTCTCTATAATTAATTGTCCATACTTACTTTCACATATAAAGTTGCATGTTCCCAGGCTACCTGTACGTAATAGTAATACATTTTACCTCCCCTTTCCTCAAACAAATGTACTTACACGCTCTCCTATGTACAAAATATGCTTTGATTACTTGTCAATCCAGAATAACGTAGATATTTTCAACTGCAAGCCAACTGACATCAAAATAGCTATCTTGCACTCATAATGATTCTTACTGAACATATAATATAGTTTCATATTTGTTGTGATGTGTATGAACTTTTTTCTCACTGAGTTTTTTTCAGTTCATACACATCATTGCTCTTATTATTTAATTTTTATGGAATAAATTGTCTTATTTCATGTACATTAGGATTATCTCTGTATATGTCTGTACTTTAGGTTTAACTCTGTTTAACATTTCCTGAATGTATATTTCCCATTCTGTAATTGGCTTCGGCTGTTGAATGGTGTACCAAATAAATAAATAAATAAATAAATAAATAAATAAATTATGAAATCATCCTAGACGCCTTTTACTTCATTCACAATAAGCAGCTTCAGAAAGAGGGATGTTGAATGGACTGAATGAATGTTTTACACATGTGTGCGGTGTTGGATTCGGTCTAAATCATGTCAATTCAGATATCCCAGATGTATATGTAGACATATGGACACATAAGCTATGTTTGTTATCTTGTAGCTACATGAATGAAATATAATGAAGTGTCATTACATTATCTTGATGTTCAGTGTAACAAAGGCTACATTCAATTGAAGAAAATGCTTCTTTTTTCATACACAATGAGTTTGAATTAGAATGCGCTATCCAGCAATGAAAAACAATGCGTATTTGCCACAGCATTTTTTTTGTTAGATGGTTCTTCAAGAATATGAGAACGAGTATAATAGTGTACATTATACATGATGCTCTGAAGAATAATTCAGTCATGTTCTTGCTGAATATTTAATCAGAATACCAACAGTATATAAATGAACTGTCATTTGTGACATATAATGAAATAGTTATTTGTGCAATTAGTTAGGAAAAATAGAGTTTCCCAACGTGTTTCACACAATATTTTTTCTAATTTTAAATATGATATGAACCTTTCCAACTCAAGATGAAAATATAAAAAAAAAACTGAAGAACACGCTTTTAAGGCACTAAAAGGTAAAAAATAATTTTAATATTCAACGACTATGCCAGAAATCATGAGGTCCTCTTTGGTAACGTACCTTTGGGCAACATACTATCTACTTTTAATTAATTTCGACAAAGCTCCCCCCACTTTTTGGTTTTTAATTAAAATTTTTTTTTTAGTGCGTTATAAGCGTGTTCTTTATTTTAATATAATTTATTTTTTACTCTTCAGTCTTATAATAATTCTACATATAACAATTTAAATTAAAAAACGTTTGTCTGGTGTGGGGTTTCCACGCTCCCTTTCAAGAACTAAACTTAAACCTGGCGCCTTAGATCACTCGGCAAATGTGTAAGGATGTGTTATTAATATTAATAATCATTAGTTTTTACCATACATATTATGTATAAAATTCGAATAAAATTGAATCTTCATAATATGTACAAATAATATAATAACACTTAAGAAGTACTTCAAGTAGTTTAGCCTTGAAATTATGACACATTTTATTCCTGAATTTTTTGCAACTAATGGCGAAATTTACTTTTTGTTACTTTGCGAAAAATTTTACTTTTCGCACATGGTGATGGAAAGTAAGTCTTTTGTTAACGTCAACGAGTTATGAGAAGTTTCACTTTAAATTTCAAAATTAGAAAAAATATTGATGTAAATAAAATGTGAATAAATAAAAACAGGAAAACTTTGAACATTTTTCAAAATTGTTTTGTTGTTTCTAAAATTTTATAATATACATTGTGGTCATCGAAGTGTGCAACATATGGGAATTTTTAAAATTAATTGCACAACCAAAATACAAATATTGCCGAAAGACGGTGCATTGTGATAATCATATTAGGTGTACTTATTAGGTGTACGTTGCAAGTCAAACAGCCTACAGGATAGGTCAAAAATATAAAAAATTTACCCTTATTTCAGTAAATTCAGCAGAATGTTCTTGGTAAAAGTTGTTTAGAATTAAAAGTAATGCCTAAATACCAAAACATGACCTCTCAAGAACAATTTTTTTTCTGGAAAACAATAATTTCCCAATACTTTCATATTCACCCTAAACACTTTCATAAATTGATGATCAAATCAACTCTGTTCAAATTCAAGGATATTTGTGAAATTAACATGGATTTTTGATTTGTTAGGGAATCACAAACTTATTTGTTGCAACGATATTAAGCACAACTTTAAAATTTCGCGAAAATTCTTTTTAACAAGGTAAAACAGTAATAATGATAATGTGCATATTGAAAAACTCTAATTTAAAGTGAATTTTTTTATTTTGAAGGTATATTGAAAATCTATACAAATTAATCGACCAACATGAAATCCTTCTAAAATAATCGCGGATACCCATGGAAAAAAAAATGAATGATTGTTAAAGTAAAACATTATGACAGTTTGCTGTCATTAGTTTTTCATTGTTGAATAATTATTGGGCGATTATTAAGTTTATTTGATTTCAAATGCCTCCTCCAAGACAGTTGACGTTAGCCGAGAAGGCAGAATTAGATTTCATATGAGGAGATAACTATAAACCAGTGTGTAGCAGCAAATATTTTCAAATTAACTATATCCAGACAAACAAGTTCACTAATGAACTGAAGCAGAATTTTGATCAATTTCAAACACATAGGGTTATTATACTGTAAATATAAAAATGAACGTCCCAAAACTGTATGTACTGAAGAAAATCAATTAGAAGTACTTCAGGCAGTTGGTCAAAACCCTACAAAATCCACCCAAAAAAATGTCTGCTTATGCGGGTGTAAAAAAAGGCTCTGTTACGAAGATTCTTAAGAAAAATAAATATCATGCCTATAATCTAAAGTTTACTTGCACTTTTCAGGAACGAGACAACATATTTTTTTATGGTGATATTTAAAACAAAAAGTGTACAAGGATCGACCATTTAATGTTGAGGAATTCGGAAATTCGATAGGATTTCATTGCATAAATATTTCAACAAATGTATTGCGATCTACCCTCAGTAAATTTTATGATCGGACGATTAGATGAGACGATGATAATGTGGACATACCCTTCGCTTCAATATTTTTTTTTGCATTTTAAATATTTTCGGTTCTAATTCATTTTGATTTGTTGATTGTCAAGTTATAATAATAAACCGATAAATATTGGCAAAACCATGGGCACCACATTCAAATACGTTTGAAAACATTGTATTATTGCTTTTGAGATTTGGGTGCGTTTAGTGCATTCATTATGGATACATTGTTTTGTTAATATTAATTAATAATAACAATAATGAATGCTTTTAACCCTCATTTGTTTTTTTGCGATGGATATCCGCGATTATTTTAGTGAGATTTCATGTTTGTTGATTAATTTGTAAAGCTTTTCAATAAACATTTTAAATAAAAAATTTGCACTTCAAATTAGAGTTTTTTTAAGATGCATATTATCATTACTACTGTTTAGCCTTGTTGGAAAAAATGTTTGCAAAATTTTAAAGTTGTGTTTGATATCGTTGCAACAAACAAAAAGTTTGTAATTCTCTAAAAAATTAAAAATCCAAGTCAATTTCACAAATATGCTTGAATTTCATTAATTTATAAAAGTGTTAGGGTGAATATGTTTTTCAAAAAAAAAATATTTTTTGGGAGGTCACGTTTTTGCATTTAGGCATAACTTTCAAGTCTAAACAACTTTCTGCTGAATTTTCTGAAATAAGGATACTCTTTTCTTGTTCAATTATAATATGTATAATATATAGAAGTCGATTGAATATCATTCAACTTACTTCTATTGAATCATTTCCTTTAACAGAGATTGTTCCACAATAATTGGATCATTCGAATCTGTATAATACTTATAGATATACGAAAATGATATATCATTGTCGACGTTGAGTTAAATGATAAAAGCGTCTTGAATACAGGAATATACTGAATAATTCATGAGAATCATTTGTAAAGAGCCTCAGCATGCACACAAATGATTTGTTAGCTACTTATTTTCATCGGACGTGGGTTTCAATGGAATACCAACTGCAAATAAATCAAACCTACAGTTATGAAATCATCCTGGACGTCTCTAACTTTATTCGCAATAAGCGGCTTTGGAAGCAGCCGTGTTGAATTCATGCTTTATATGTTTGCAGTGTTGGATTCGGGAATCTTATTATTTTTATAAATGCTTCATAAAAATAATTTTTCACTTTAAAAATTAGTGTCATTCCGGTAAAAATGTCACAAGTTATTTCAACCTTTCATGAAAAAAAAACATATAAACGTGTGTCCTAACTTGCTTCGTTTCCGAGTAACGAGGTGTCAAAGTGTTACTATAAAAAAAGTATTTATACATGTAAATGTGATATATTTAGTTTTCTCGGAGTTGATTGTTAATAAATTATTATCTATCCAATTATCCATCCATCCATTTTCAGCTAGGTTTTTGAGTTCTTTCCAGCTATCAGCTTGGTATAAAATGACTGTATCGTCTGCGAAACTAATTATTTTTCCACTACTATTCAATTTGAGTAGATTATATATATATATATATATATATATATATATATATATGAAAGAGAGGGATATCGAGGGGACCGTTAAAAACAAAATGTGTTTCGGGCTCTTGGCCCTCATCAGTACGGTGAAGAAGTGCAAGGATGAACAACACTTGGTAGAAAACGACAAATCAACGGAGTCAACAAACAGAAGCCAGCCGCACATTTGTGGTTTCGGTTAGCAGACCCTGAATTCCAGGGCAACAACCAACGTCACCACGGAGGCAGCTATAGCTACCTACGTGACATCCGAGTCCAGGAATATAAATATGAAAGAGAGGGATATCGAGGGGACTGTAAAAAACAAAATGGAAGGAATTTGATGGACATAGCCCTCAGAGAAAAGTGTTAACCGTAAACGCGTGTTTCGGGCTCTCGGCCCTTATCAGTACGGTGAAGAAGTGCAAGGATAAACAACACTTGGTAGAAAACGACAAATCAACGGAGTCAACAAACAGAAGCCAGCCGCAGATTTGTGGTTTCGGTTAGCAGACCCTGAATTCCAGGGCAACAACCAACGTCACCACGGAGGCAGCTATAGCTACCTGCGTGACATCCGAGTCCAGGAATATAAATATGAAAGAGAGGGATATCGAGGGGACTGTTAAAAACAAAATGGAAGGAATTCAATGGACGTAGCCCTCAGAGAAAAGTGTTAACCGTAAACACGTGTTTCGGGCTCTCGGCCCTCATCAGTACGGTGAAGAAGTGCAAGGATAAACAACACTTGGTAGAAAACAACAAATCAACGGAGTCAACAAACAGAAGCCAGCTGCACATTTGTGGTTTCGGTCAGCAGACCCTGCATTCCAGGGCAACAACCAACGTCACCACGGAGGCAGCTATAGCTACCTACGTGACATCCGAGTCCAGGAATATTAATATGAAAGAGAGGGATATCGAGGGGAATGTTAAAAAAAATGGAGGGAATTTAATGAACATAGCCCTCAGAGAAAAGTGTTAACCGTAGACACGTGTTTTGGGCTCTCGGCCCTCATCAGTACGGTGAAGAAGTGCAAGGATAAACAACAATTGGTAGAAGACAACAAATCAACTCTCTTTCATATTTATATTCCTGGACTCGGATGTGACGCAGGTAGCTATAGCTGCCTCCGTGGTGACGTTGGTTGTTGCCCTGGAATGCAGGGTCCGCTGACCGAAACCACAAAAGTGCGGCTGGCTTCTGTTTGTTGACTCCGTTGATTTGTTGTTTTCTGCCAAGTGTTGTTTATCCTTGCACTTCTTCACCGTACTGTCTACGGTCAACACTTTTCTTTGAGGGCTATGTCTATATATATATATATATATATATATATATTGGGATGCTTCATTTTTGGGCAACATTTTTTTTCTTCAAGTCCCGCCTGAAAATCTTGTAATTTATAGAAAAACAAAATTTTTGAGCATATTGCGAACCCTCAATTCGAATTTCAACCCACTGCTAGAGAATTTTGAATTTTATCCATTAAAATTACATTGAAAAATGATTTTTTATACGTTTTTCCTTTCGCTCATCCAGAAAAATATTGTTATTGGGAATTCTGACTCATGAATTCTTGTTATAGGTAAAATTTCCTACAAAAAAGCTCATTGCGTCGAGTTTGTAACTTCAACGGGTTCGGCGAAAAATGTCATTTGAGCTGAATTTTCATAAGAATAGCAGTAAATCGCGTTTATTTGCTAAACTATTGGGGATGGAAAGAAAATTTGTAGGGGGGTTTATGCCCTACAAGTTTGCTGTGAGATATTTTTTTGTAGCTCTCATAGTTCAGCTGTTAAAGCCACTCAAAACTTAAAATTAACGAAAAAATAAAAAAAAAATCAATAAAAACTAATTTATAAAATCCAAGTTAAAAAATTGAATGAAAATTTTTTCTGTCATTGTATTTTTTGAAATTTTATGGCAGCAAAAATGTTTTGAATCAGTAATTTCACAACGATTACTACTTTTCCGAGTTTAAAACATAAAAAAAAATTATACGATTTTCACAGATAGATTATTCATGTTAGACTTTATATTTATGTACAACTCACTCATTATCATTTTTCAGTAATACGTATTGTTTATGCTTGTGATCTATACTATGATTAGGTTAAGGAAAAAGCCTCTTTAGATTAGATAACGATATGTAATTTATTGAAATATTTTTTCAAACAATTTTTTAGAAGACTTAATTAATTATCGAAGAAAAGTTAAAAGCATAAATGACATTTTTCGTCGAACCCGTTGGAGTTACAAACTCGACGCAATGGGCTTTTTTGTAGGAAATTATACCTATAACAAGAATCCATGAGTCAAAATCCCCCCCCCCCCCTCTGGGTGAGCGGAAGGAAAAACGTTTAAAAAATCATTTTTAATGTTATTTTAATGGATAAAATTCAAAATTCTCTAGCAGTGGGTTAAAATTTGAATTAAGGGTTCGCAATATGCGGGACTTGAAGAAAAAAAATGTTGCTCAAAAATGAAGCACCCTAATATATATAATATATATATATATATATATATATATATATATATATATATATATATATATATATATATATAAAAGAGAGTTAACTCAAAGTCGTTCTCCACGAAATAAAAACAGCATGGCTACTGGAAAAATGTATGCATTTCGGAGATTGAGATCCCCATCTTCAGCAGAATTACAAAAATCTAAAATAATGATTATGGTACAGGTTATGGAACAAAATAGAAGTTACCTCACTTACAACATCATGGTAGAAAAACATTTTTGGAAATAAAACTTGGGTGTGGTCTCAGCTTAGACCTTACTATGAACACCCCATTTGCGAAGTTTTCTCTTCCTTATTAATGAGATTTTTGTTTGCCACATTTTTAGAATGTTGAAGGAACTTGGTGAAACGTATGAAGAGAGAATCTCATAAAATGGAAAAATTGACAAATCGTTCATTTAGTATCGGACATCTGGCGGAGATCTTAAAATTTCGAAATTCAAATTGTTTCAAAATAGTGAAAAGTAAAAATTTTACAATACTATCAGACAAAAGCGAAATCCGTTGATGTGTTGGGTATTCAGACAGGACACAGAAAGCTCTGTTTTTGACCCTTTTTCCACATACCTAACATGTATGATTCAATTCTTTGAATACAATTTTATATATTTTCAATATGTCTGAATAAATCTTGTCATTGTTTTTTACTCAAATTGTTCAATGTATGAGAGAGAGAGCTAGCCGCCCAAAAAGACTACGCGACAATACAATCATTAGATTTCGTTAAGTTTATTAGAAATTATTCGAACATTTTTCCCATTCCGCAAAAAATTGAAAATCTGAGAATACTTGTTTTTTATCATTTGAAGAGCTTGAATTTCGAAATTCTCAGAAAATGATGATGTTTCCACTTTAATTCAAAGGTACAAGACATAAAGCGAAACAATTAGGAAAAATAAACAACTGCCTTGATATTTAAAAATATCAAGGCAGAATATATTTGCTGATCCTTCAATTTTGTTTTCAGATTGGTGGAGGTCATAATCGCGAAAAGTGTAGAAAACGATGAACATATTTTGCTATCTACTCATGCTGTCGTAGGAATATGCGGAAGTTTGTGGAAAATAAGCATACATGGATTCAAAGCAAGAACAGTTCATTTTTCAATATCTCCCCTGGCACTTACTCATATTCATCTATCACCGGACCATCCATAATCATCTTTCGATAACCAATTCCCTTTATGCTATTATAAATGAACAGATCAAAAGGTTGAATGCATTCGCAATATGTTAATGCCTGTTTGGCTTGGCAGTTGCACTGAAGTTCGATGCATTGTACATGATTCACTACCTGAAACGCATTCACCGCTGGTTTTACAATGGTATTATCACCTATCGAAAATACGTATATTTGGGTTGTGATTCACTGACTACAGAATCAGGATGGAGTATTTTACATTTCGGTTATTAGTATATCAGAACAGATTGATACTAGAGAGAATCTCTCTCTCTCTCTCTCTATGATTGTGGTCCTTGCTTCCTGTTGGCGCATTTGACCAGCTCGATTCTTTTGGAGGTTCAACCTTGTCTGGCTCTAGTGTCCATGTTGTCCTCCTTGTGGATTATATTCAATTTACTTCGTGAATTGCTGTCCTCTATTCTTTTTAAAATATGCATTGAAGATTCTTTCTCGGTGTTTGAATTTGTTAGTTAGGGGCTTAAACATCACTACAAGGTATTATGGTTTTTGTGTTTCTATGCAGGATTTTATTTTAGGATGTGTTTCTTAAGATATTTTGGACTGAGTATCTACTTTTGTGTTTTTTTTTTTTTCCAATTTTATTATCAGTCAGTTGGTTAAAGGGGAATTTTTCAATCAAACACAATGCCAAACTTAAATTGTTATGTCATTGTATATGATAAATTTTAGAATGATGTTATTATTTCTGGTTTTAAGTTTCTTAGTACTGTAGTTATCTGTAGGGAGTAGGTATGCCTTTATTTATAAATTCTTGATATATGTCTTATTAGGGTTGAATTGATTGGGCATTCAAAGAAAATGTGATTTAAAAGTTTCTTTTCTTCCGCATTCACAATTTGGATTATCTTTTATCCCTTATTTTATGTAAATGTTCCCAGTTCTGCAATGTCCTGTTTTCATCCTAATTATTGTTGTGATATGTCTCCTACTCATATATGGGTATTTAAAATACCACACTACTTTTGGATATGTACTATGTATTTGTGCATATGATTTTCCCTTAATTTTATTTGGTTTTCCCATATCTTATGATATTCATCTGTTAGTTTGTTTTTCAAATGAGGAATGAAATTGTGTTTGTCTAATTTAATATTCAGTGGAATATTAAGATTCGTACCTATTTTAGCTAGCGTGTCTGCCAATTCATTGCCATCAATATTAGCATGTCCTGGTATCCAGGCTATTTTAAATTCTGTTTCATTACCCTCTGCATAATATGAAATTTGTTTAATCGTTAATGCAATGTAATCACATTTTGCTGTAATCGTATTTTTATTTTTTTTCTATGGCACTTTTGGAATATCCTGATTTATTATCATATATTATTTTCAAGGTTTTAATTATGTACATAATCGGTTGTTCAAAGTCCAATTTTTATTTTTAAAAATTTCCTGCTAAAATTTGTCTTCTAACTTCAAGTGTTGTTTCCTGTTTCAGCTAAAATTGAGTTAATAGGTGTAGATTTCATGGTTCCTGTAATTATTCTTAATGCCTGGTTGTGCACCTTCTCTAATTTTTCTAGATTTTCTTTGACGTTGGTTTTATTATATTTTATCCCCCGTTGTATGCCATCAACATTGTTTTTGGGTCTGCCCCCCAATACACTCTACAGAAACTTTTGATAATATTTATTCCTTTGTTAGCTTTACTAATGCAATTGTCTATATGTTTATCCCACTTTAATTTATGAGTGATGTTTACTCCCAAATATTTAACTTCATTTTTTATTTTAATGATGGAGTCTTCAATTTTTATTTCTGGTAAAGTACCTTGGATCACATTAGTGCGAAACCATATGGCTTCTGTTTTATGTTTAGATAATTCCAGTTCCTGTGCATTCATCCATTTTGATATATTTTTTAGCGTTTCATTTATATTATTTTCTATTTCTTTTATAGATTCTCCTTTCGAGATAACCACTAAATCATCTGCATATGCTAATAATTTGGAATGTTTCGGAATTACTCTGAATAAAGAACTCAGATATATGTTAAATAGAACGGGACTCAATGGAGATCCCTGAGGCAATCCTTTAGAGCTAATTTTCGGACCGTGAGTATTTCCATTTTTATCTACAATATAATTAATTCTGTTATCCAATATTCTATAAATTAAGTTAGCTTCTGTAATCCCTATATCCTGTAATTGTCTATATAGTTTTTTTATATTCACATTATCATAAGCTCCTCTAATATCTAGAAACACCACTAATGCTGTTTGTTTTAACCCAAAGGTCATTTGTATATATGTTATTAAAAAACCCAGATTATCCATTGTTCCTTGTCCCCTTATTTTTTAAGTATTCCCAATATTAAGTATTCCCTCCATGTATCGGGTATGATTCCCCCTCTTAAAATATTATTATAAATTTGTAATAATATTATTTTCCCTTCTTTTGGTAAGTTTATGTACATACAATAGGGTATCTCATCTTTTCCCGGGGCAGATTTTTTTTTTTTATCATACTCATATTAACTCTTCCCATGTAAAGGTTGTTTTCTTTATTTTATTAAAACCGGATCTATATTACATACTGCCATTTGTCTAATACTCTTTTCGCGGTTTTTTCATCCGGTAATTTATTTTATTTGTGAATCTTGTTGGTGTTTGAGAATGCCCTAAGCATTCTCCATACATAAGTGATATTGGCTTCTCTATTTAGAGTTGAACAAAAATTTTGAAATCCCAATTTTTTTTTCTTTTTTAAAAATCTTCTAGTTCTAGCTATTATTCTCTTTGTTTCAATATAGTTTTCTAATGAAGGATTTACTTTAAATGTGTTTATCATTTTTTTCCTTTCTAATATCTTTTGGTCGCATTCGTTATCCCACCATGGGTATTTTTTAACCTCTCCTGATATATTTTTTTTTATAGGTATAGCTATTTTAGCAGCTTCTTCCATGAGTTCAGTTAATTCCTCATAATTATTTGTATTTTTTAAATTATTTTCTATGATCTGTGTGTATTTATACCAATCCGCTTTTCTATATATCCTATTAAGTTTTCTAAAATTAATATTCCCATTCTCTATTTTTTGTTTGTTTATATTGCACCAAGTGGGGTAATGGTCGCTATTTGCACAGTCGTCCATCACTCCCCATGTACACTTTGTTCCTAAGGTACTGCTAACTACAGTTAGGTCTATAGGGCTTGGATTTTGATTAGGATTAGAAAATCTAGTTGGGGTTCCATCATTTAAAGTTATTAGATTCTCCGAGTCTATTATTTCCTTAAAAATTTTCCCATTTTGATTACACTTGTTACTTCCCCACAGAGTGTGGTGGGCATTTAAGTCTCCCATTATTATAATATTCCCCTGTAATTGCTGTAATAATTGTACAACTATGTTAGCTGGAATTTTATTATTTGGTGGATTATAAATGTTGACAATATTAAACTCTGTTGTTTTGATGACAATGAACTGACACACCTCTTCATTAAATTTCTCATTTGTCATAACTACTGTGTATTTCATTGTGTTTCTGATGAGGGTTGCTACTCCTCCATACCCATCATTCCTATCCTGTCTAATTATGTCAAAATTTTTCAAAAAAAAAATTGTTCTTTTTTTAACCAAGTTTCATTAATTATTACTATGTCTGGTTTTTTTTCGCCAATTAATCTTATTAATTCTAATTTATTTTCTTGTATACTTCTAATATTCCACTGAATTATAATTAGTTCTGTACTCCCCATTAATATTCCTCCTCATATCTATCCAGATCGTTGAAAACACTTAAACATTTATATCTGTTTAACAATTCAACAATCTTGGGTTTAACATTGTCTGATAGCTTAGTAAAGTTGTCGTAAAAGGTACTAATAATATTAATTTCATCCACTTCATTTGAGGTCCTTGCCTCAGTTCCTATTCTGTTTTCATATTCTTTATTATAATTTATATTTCCACCTACTTGTCTTGATTCCTTTTCTTTAGATCCACTTGCTACATTATGATTTCGATTAAAATTCATTATTACTCCCGGTTCCGGTTGTGGTATTCTTCCGTCCGGATACAATAATATATTATCTATAATATTCCTATCATACCCAATTTGTGTAGGATTTGTTTTATTAACAGTTTTTGTTCTAGTTGTTTGTGCATAAGTTCTTTTTTGCTTGTTTGCGTGGTAGATTTCTCTTCTTTGACTAATTCTTATATCTTCTCTATTTATCTCTTCAATATTTCCCAAAATTGGAAAATCCCTATTATTTTGTGTTGTAAGTCTATCTACTTTTGGAAATGACTGTGCCGCCTCTACAAAGGACAAATTGTCCATACTCATTTTTTCTCTGATTAGTTTTTGTCTCTCATACTCTTTGCAAATTTTATTGTTAGATTTATGATCCATTTTACAATGATAACATTTTATTACTTGACATGTATCGTACAGTTCTTCTTTTTCATGTATTTCTGAGCAACTAAAACATTTTTTTCTCCCCCTACATTGTTTTTTTGTATGTCCGTATAAAAGGCATGAGTAACATTGTGTTACCGGCGGAACATATGGTATAACATTATATTTCATATAACAAATGTCTATGGATCTAGGTAGGATTACTCCCTCAAAAGTAACTAATAAGGTAGTTGTAGGTTTAAATTGGGCTTCCTCTCCTTCTGTTACTACTTTTTTATTCATTCTTCTCACATTTATAACTCTAAAGTTGCATTTTATCATTTTTAAAATTTCTTCCTCTGTAAAATAGGTATTTATCCCCCTGACTATTCCCTTTGAAGAAATATTATTGAAAGGTATATACACCTTATACCCTTTATCTCTTATTTTATCATTGATTATTAAATCATTTGCACTTTTCCTATTATTAAACTCTATTCCTACCTTATTAATTCCTCTATTCTTAATTATTTTAATGTTATTCAATTTCAGTTCACAGATTTCTTTTGCTATTTTTAAGTGATTAAACCTACCTACATTATTACCTGAGTTTTCATTTGCCTCAACTACGACTACAAACGGTCCCATTGCGGTTTCATTATAAAAACGAATTTCTTGTTTTTCTATATTCATCTGTTTTTGTTTGTCAACTTTTGACCTTGAATCTTTCTCATCAGAATTTTGTGTTAAATTAGTAGCAATATTTCCAGAATTTATACGTGAAACTTCCATATCTGTACTATCTCTACTATAATTATCATCATTATCTAATCCTCTCCTAACCAACCTGTATTTAATTTCTTAGGGGGAGATTCTTCTCCCCCAGAGTCATTCCCCATTTTATAGTCCTTTCAATACTCAGTCCTCGATTTACTTGAGGTAACAATAAAAAGGAAATATGAATTTAAGGATTCTATTGAAATTAGTAAGGTTCACACACCTGGATTTCTTCGATTCTTTTCCCTGATTTTGCTTTCTAGCTTGCACACTGTTTTCTAGTTGTGATCACTTCGAGAGCTCGCACAGGAATCCTACTAGAGAGAATGACTCTAGTTTTTCGTCATAGAGGGAAAATCAATAAATCTAGAAGAAGAAGAATCTGCATAAGTATGAATACTATCAGAAGCGAACTACACAGAATCAATCTAAAACAAAACAACTATGGACTAGAGTAAATGAAATTAACTCCAAACAAAATGAATTGCAGACTTTTTCAACAAAAATATAACTGAAATATTGTTGTATTTTCCACTGATACCAAATGAATTGTCGACATTATCAATAACTTGAAAAATTGAATGAAGCCCCTGAACATGAAGAAATAAATATAAACCTGAAACTCAAAAATGTGATGTCATTTTCTGTTATTCAGGGACCAACCAGAAAACAGTAGAGTGTAACTTCAAACGCGAAAAGCTGTCATATAAACTCGGCATTATGAATTGACTTTATTGAATTGAGTGAGAACAACTCTCAAGAATATCTGAAATTGAAGGAGAAAGCGGTAAACAGAAGAATAGTGTTTTTTTTCGATTGAATTTGTCAATTAATTATCTTATTTACCAACAATGTACTGATAATGGGGGATCTACTGAAAAAAAAAGTTATCTTTAATTTTGATTATTGACCAAATTTTTCTCTGGACCATTGTTATTCATTTTATAAGTGTTTAGTTCACTCAGATATAATCGGTTTTGCTGATGATACTGCCCTTCTTTTCAGAGATGCAAGCTGGAACTCGCTGAAACAAAAAATTCAACTACCTCTACCAATATTTCAACTGTTCACTTACCTTTTATCAGCTATGAGTCGAACTCGCCTTGGTATTCCTCAATTATAACAACCAAATTCTCAAAATATCTGCTGTGAAAACTGTAAAATATTTTGAAATCATTATTGATGGTAATCTGAAATGAGATTCTCAAATAAGCTATCTTATAAGTAAATTCAAATATTGCATGAATATTTTCGATGTACATCACCTGAAGATAATGTACCACGCCTGTTCAATCACACTTGATTTATGGTATAATCGCTTATTGCAATTTGAAAAACCTTAAAAATGGTCTCTGAAAAAACTGTTTTAGTAAAATATTGTAATTTTATAATTTTCTCCTCTGTGGGACTCTTTTATATTCATTTGACAATGTCCGGAGTGAACAATCTTCTATTTTTGTCATATGATTTTATAAATGTTGTGTATGTATGTGTGTATATGTGTATATATATTTAATCCAAATAGCTTTTAAATAATCATTATTGTACTATTGGAATCAACTAATGAATATGAATATTTATCCAGGAGTATCAACTGTTATTGTATATTTTCGAAGATCTTTAGGTATATTACATCTACAATAAACTTCCCACATTCAACTTCAGCAAAGCTAACTCTAACTCATCGAAAACTGATTTGCAAGCATTTGTTAAGGAATTTTCCGTTCTTGACATTAATGACAGTGTCGAAAAGTTTTATAATATTCTGTACAAAATTATTACTAAACGTGTTCCTAAATATCCTGAAAAGAAATCACGTTTTCCTCATTGGTATAATTATGACACAATAAGGGTTTTTGAGGAGAAGAGAAAATGTCACACAAGATGGAAAAAATACAATACCAATTTAGACTATGTAACATTCAAATTGTTGAGAAGGCGATCCAAACTCCTAATTACTATCAAAACTATTTCAGTTATATCGAAACTTGCATTACATCTGACATTAAACTGGTGTGGCAATTCGTAAAGCAAAAAAAAAGATAGTCAACTCTCATTAACGTTTCAAAACAAGGAGCTAGGTCGATTTGTTGAAAATATGAACAGGATTTTCATAGAATCAGATGTGGAATCATCTGCGACTGAACGATAAACTTTAGTCACTATCTTCCATCGTCAAGATAACCTCTTGTGGGGTATTCATGTTGAAAAGGGAAACATTCTCAATTGAATATTGATAAAAAAAAATCTGTGAACTGAAAAATCCACGATAAAAATAAAGTTATTTCATGTGAATATTTAACAGAAAACAACTACTTTCCCGGCTTAAGGATAATAACAAAGGATGAAACTATATGTTAAATATTCTCAGAGTATTTTTTCTCTATCTGTAACCCTCCAAACCTCAACCATATCTCCAATAACAACAAAAACAACAGTAACTGCGGTAATATTAGCAAATACTTCATCCCAAAAGACACTATTTCATAAAAGATATTGAACTCACCGGAAAAAGCCGCAGGTATCGACGAAATTCCTACTAGTCTCTTAAAACACTATGCAAATTGATTTGCAGATATTTTATTCATTCCATTCAATAGATCACTTCGTAAATGTCATTTTCCGGACATCTGGCTAAAAACCCTAGTTATTCCAATTTTCAAGTCGGGTAATAGGTATCTCGTTGAAAATTACAGACTGATTCCAAAACTTTGCATCATTTCCAAATTGTTCGAATCGATCATTACGGACTTTCTTTATGTTGATGTCAAATCAGTTATTAATGAAGAACAACACGGTTACATAAAAAATTGCTCAGTGGATTCTAATTTAAATACATACACCAAAACTAAAAATATGAACAAGGGTTGTCAGATCGACGCCATCTATACCGACTTCAACAAGGCCTTCGAAAAAATTGATCATATTTTACTCCTAGAAAAGCTAGCTGATGTCGGTATACATGGAGATTTCCTCCAATGGTTCAACTCCTACGATACCAATAGAGCTCAGGCAACAGTAATACGCAAGTACCGTTCTAATTTCTCTATTATAATATCAGGGGTGCCACAGGGTTCTCACCTGGGCCCCCTACTATTTAATATTCACATCAATGACATAAATACTTGTTTTATCAACTCGAAATTCTTAATGTACGCCGATGACGTGAAAATTTACAATGTTAGATATCGTACTCGACCAGGAAGACCTACAGATTACAGAGCATACAAAACGAATAAATTCGATATATTTCAAAAGAACCCTGTAAAGAACCCTGTAAACCACAATGTAATAGTTGAAGACCTAGGACTTATCTCCCTGGTTGATAGACGTCAACTTTCGTATGTTAGGTTTATCTTCAAGCTGGTCAACTATGAGATCAACTGTAGGGCAGTCCTGAGCGAAGTTTACTTTAATATTCCCTCATACAACTTCAGAACAAAATGTGTCTTCAAAATATACCCAAGTCACACATATTATTATTTGAATTCCCCACTGCAAAGATGTTGTAAATCTTTCAATACATTATTCGCAATTTTGAATATCGACATTTTCTCTACCTCGTTAACAACTCTTAACCTCAAAATAAAAAAAACTGTACTTATCCTACTTAGGATAGAACATCTCACATAACATACCTTTTGTCTTTGTTTATTATTTTACTTCGTAATATGTATAACATTGAAAACTTTACTGGGATTGTCCTGTCGGTATTTTTATTTGCCAAATAAATATATATATATATATATATATATATATATATATATATATATATATATCTATAATTATTATATTTGTTCATTTTGTTCTACTCATCAACTCCGAAACAATGGAGTTAACCATTATCAATCGCAAGCCAAAGCCCGAAAGCAAAAGAGATAAGAAACCGACAAAAATAATGTTTTTTCCGATAGAAACCAATTAAATGATTGTTTTTCGTTCACACCCTGTTGAGAAAATGCGATGCGCCAATGTTATAACCACGGATTGTTGGCCCATTTATCTCCCTTTAAGTTAGTTGCTCGCTGAAGCCAAAAGATATAGGAAGATAAATCAAATTTGTGGACTTTTTATGCTCTCCGCGAATCTGAAACTAGATTTATCTTTCAGTTTATGAACGAAAAAAATGTTCCTTCGTCTCCACGACTCTGATGTAGATGGTATTCGGAAACTACAAATCACTAGTCGGCCCAAATGATTTTTTATCAATTAAGACCATTGAACGGATCTTCAGCTGAAGGGGAAAAATGATCTCTACGACATTCCACAGAAGTGGGAGAGATTGTGGAAATTATTCGTCTCTGATCAGAAGAGGTTTGTCATGGTTTTAGCCCAAATCGATTTGAATCAACATATCTTTCATCTTTAAATACAGGATGATTCAAATAAGGACGTCACTTGCGGAAATTCAAATGCACCACTTCTTGATGTTGTACGAAACTGGGATTCGTACCTTATTGGAATACTGAACTTATTATTGTCCTTTTATTATACTTTACAATTACGAAACCTGCCTCGCCGAACCAAGATCTCCGAACAACGATGCCTGAGTAAATGTTTGAATATCAATATACACTGTTTGTCCACCAAAATTAATTCAGTTGAACTCTCTTCATGGCAAATTATAATTTTTCATTTTTAATGATTTGCGAGTATTGGCACATAGACACTGACCTGGAAAATATATTCATAGCAGATTTCAAACCCCTAACCCACTTTTCTCGCAAGGAACACAAACATGGTGGTGCCTTCATTTTTGTCAGTAGTACTATATCACCGGAATATGTTTCTATCGAATCCATAAAATCATTGAGCTTATAAATGATTATCGAGTGTTGTGCTTTGTCATATAAAAGAGATTATGGCGTTGTAAACATTTATAGGCCACCTTCTTACGATCCGAATGACGTAGAGCGTTTTTTCACACAGTTTTCCAGATTATTGAGTTTAGCATTGGAAAAATTCAAATTTATAATTATTGGCGGCGACTTCAACTTTGACCAACTCAGTGTAAACATGTTTTTTGATGTATTGAGATCGTTTGGAATGACATCGTTATCACAGAATTCACGAGAGTTTTCACTAACACATTGTATACCATTAATACCTCTATAGACTACATAATTACCAACGTACCACATATTTTCAAAATATCCAATTTCAATCCAGGACTCTCTGATCATTTTTGCAAATAGTGCACTGTAATTACCCAAAGATACTGAACATATTAATTATATTCACAAGATACATTCTATCAGAGATTTCAATGAATGTTCTATAAATGAATTCGAATATCATCTTTCTAAAACTAGTTTTGACATGAATATCAGTAATGACGTCAATGATATTTTTGGAAACTTCTTAAATGGTTTCCTCTGGTGCTTCAATGTTGCGTTCGCTGAAAAAAATCGACACCAAAGCAAAATTGAGTAAAAAAATCAAATTTTGCAGGGAATTAAATGATAAGAGAAAAGAGTTATGTAACTTAGACTGGCTACGAAAAAGAGTAGCAGATGAAAACTTGAACAGAAATTACAAACTTTTGGAAAAAGAAGTGAATAAACAAATTAAAATGGAGAAACAAATATATAACAGAAACATTATCGACATAGTAAATAATGCGAAGGGCAAACAAAAAAATTATAAAAACTTTTTAACGAAAAATTAAACCGACGAAATATAGAACTGAAAAGTCAAGTCAGAAGTAATTTCATTCAATATTTTGATGGACATTTTTCTTATTATATCTGAAAGTTTCCCTATGTCTCCGTTGAAACTGAAACTGAAAAGTAAAGAATAAACCTTCTTAGTCTTAATAACTAAGCTCCTAAACTAATGTAAGTGATTTTGAGTCGGCGCCAAACAAACAAGCAAATGAATTAGGTAAGGCGTGAAATGATGGCATCGAGTTGAGCGGTGACATTCTGATAATTTTTTTGAAGTAATTTAATGATCTTCGTTGATTGTTCGTTTGACGCCGACTCAAAATTAGTTACCTACATTAGTTTAGGAGCTTAGTTGAAGAGACTAAGAAGGCTTATTTTATTTTTTACTTTTCAGTTCCGTATTTCGTCGATTTGATTTTTTGTTAAAAAAAAATTATTTTTCAATTTTTTGTGGCTGAAATCTACCAATTATTACCAACTTGTTTTTTGATTACTTCCAAAATACTAACTTATCCATCTTACTTCATCTATTACCAGTTAAATAATATGATTATCTACTTTTACTATTTGTTGTAATATAAATTGTTTTTGTTGTTCTGGTTAGTTTATTCCATTACTTTGTATATCATTCCATCCTCTCATAGAATATAATGATTGTGACAGATGTAGCAGAACGAAAAAAATGACATTAGCGATCTGTCATTGTCAACTACATATCTGTGCCAATGTTCACAAGTGAAAAATCAATTATCCCCCATTTTTCCACCCTTAAGGGTGGATTATTCCATTGGAAATCCAAATATGATCAACTGTGAGGTATACCCTATCCAATAAAATAAGAATCATCCAAATCGAAGAACCTAGTACAAAGTTATGCCTGATAGAATCGGTTAACCAGACCAGAATTCAGAGGGTGAGTGATCAATATCCTTCATTTCGCTATCCTTAGGGGTGGATTTCAAATTTTGAATTCAGATGGGACCAACTTCGAAGTACACCCTATCAACTGAAGAGAAAATTATCAGAATCGGACGTCTCAGTAAAAAGTGATGCATGGTCATACATAAAAAATATATATACGAGTCGACTAGAGAGCCTCTTCCTTTTTGGTTTCGTCGGTTAATAAAATAATCGAAATTGATTATGGGAACAATGTGATAACCGATACAACCAAAAAAGCTGCTGCTCTTAGTGAATATCTATCTCTTGCCATTTACGCGAAATTAATTGATTATTTTGGTGATAATCTGAGTATTTACTGTACCAAAAGTGACTCTGCTATTACAAACCATGTTTTTCAGACCCATTAATGAAGAAGATGTCATTGAAGTAATTGATTCCTCACGAAACAAAAAAACCACAGCTCTTGACGAAATTCCTGCATCAGTTATAACACAATGCAAAGATATAATTTCGCCAATACTGGCTCACATTATAAATCTGTCAATTATGCAGCGCAAATTCCCTTAAAATTTTAAAATAGCTCCTATTATTTTACTTTACAGAAGATACGACCCAAGTAATGTCGAAAACTACTGGTCAATTTCCATACTTAGTATTTTTTCCAAAATTATTGAAGAATTCAGAGAATTGAAGCATATCTCATTCAATATAATCACAAATAATCAACACGGCTTCAGAAATGGTTTCTCCACTGAAACCAGTGTGACCGATTACACTCAACACATTTATGATAAATTGGATGATGGTGAATATGTGGTATGCGTATTATTCGATTCAACAAAGGCATTTGACAAAGTCGAAGGTCCTTTGTTTCCGAAAAATTAGATAGTATGGGTATTCGTGGCTGTATCAACGGTTGGTTTCTCTCTTTTCTAGAGAACCGCAAGATTATAGTAAAAATTGATGATGTTTTCTCAAGCGAATTTAATATTGATCCTGGAACCCCGCAAGGCAGTGTCCTTGGGTCATTAATTTGCCTAATAATCATCAACGATCTCCTTAGTTATTTAACTGATGTGAAAGCTCTCATGTATGCAGACGATACATGCAAGATAATATCAGATCATTAAAAAAATGCACTTTCTGAAAAGCTCTAAAAAACATTAAACCAATTCAAGGATTGGTATCATTGTAATAGATTAAAGATGAATGGTGGGTAAACGATTTACATTGAATAGCATACAGTGCAAAGATCACCATTAGATTGCTCACTATAGTTGAATAACACCGTAATTGAAAAATCTATGCCTACGAAATTTTTCGGAACACTATTCGATAGTGATCTCTCGTGGGAGGCTCAAAATAACAATGTATGTAAAAAATTGAACCAGTGTTTTTATCTATTGACGGATCTGAAATCTATGTTAGATAGGGATACCCTGTTGAATGTGTATTACTCATATCCCAAATAGCATTTTCAGTGGACGGAACGTAGCGGACACAATTCTGGAAAACTTTGAAGTATTTGACCACAACCATTGCCACGTAATGGACACGGTTCTATCACGCGGCGGCTACCAAAATGGGGAACACTTTTTTGGTGGCTGCTACGTTCCGATCTACGTTCCTGGATCTCAGATAGCCACATTCTGACAACGTTGTGGTCACCTGGCTAAAACGGGGATATGTAGTGGCCGACACTAGACACCTTAGACAACTGACTGTGTTTGTGTAAATAATATGTTTTGCTCGATCTCTGTTCAGCAACATACTTTTATGATAAATGTTCCTCACTCTTTTATTTTACCTTATTCATTCCTAATACTTGATCAACTATAAAAATATATAACATATAAACATACAAACGCGTGAGTAAGTATATTGAATTTGGATACTTCTGATGAGGAAAAAATTAAAACGATTGAAAGTTTTATATGAAATATGGGTGTTGTAGCTCGATTGTGAGCACGCGCCATCTGAATACCCTTCATTTAAGGAAAACATAATTTTGGAAATAACTCGCCTTTGAAATTATGTAGGTACTTAAATCCCTCGAACATTGTTTTACCAATCTTGGTTGGTTGAAACAAATACTTACGTAATAAATTACCACCTTTGATGCAGTGCTGACGATGAATAAGTCTTTATTGAATATTTCGATCATTTCTCTAATAATGGCAACCCAGCATATTCCTGTAAATATGGCGGATTTTGGAGAACATAACTTTGAAGTGTCAGAAAGTGTAAATATACCACTCTAAAGCTCCTGCCCAGTGGAACTAAATTATTAAATTTTCCACACACGACGCAGGCCCATGACTCACCACTTTAAAGTTATAACCTAAAAATCACAATGAGTCTTATACCCTTAAAAGGGGCAAACACGTCGGGCTATTATAACCTGCCACATCAAAGTTATAACCTCGAAATTGCGGGTACATATTCATTAATTGTTAAAAAAGGATATGTAGCAAGTATAATGGATTTATGCAGCTCCAATCAACAATTATCAAGTAACAATTATCAATCAACAAGTAATGAAAATGATGCCATTTATGCAAACAGAATTGACAATTAAGGTATAAATAAAGTAGGAGCACAAGGCAGGGATCCGATCCATTTAAATCAACCTTTTTATACAAAATCAAGAAAAATCATCTGTTGAAAACGCATAACTCATTTTATTTTGAATGAATATCATTCACGTAACAGGTGAAATTGAATTTTTTTTAAGCCACATACAAATAATTTGAGACAAGTTTGGTAAGTTTCCGTCATCGCACGGACCAATCCACGGTCACTTCAAAATCAAGGAGAATTATCTTCCGAAAACGCATAACCCATTTCATATTGAATGAATATCATTCATGTTTCACGTAATAGGTTAAACTAACTTTTTGTAAGCCACAATAAAATAATTTGAAAAAACTTAGGTTAGCTTTCGTTATCGCGCGGAATTTTGATGGTTATTGTAATTTGTAGTAACTTTCCAAATGCGACTATCAATTAGGCAGATAGCAAGAACGAGGCAACCATCACTACATATCACAATCAACTGCCCGCCACATTGAAGGTTTCATGGAAGTTATCAAAACGTCACCGAAACTATCATACTCTCTGGAAAGTGACTGTGACTTCTAAGTGATATTTAAGTGGTACAGGATGGTTACCGCAACGGTTATTTTCCACTTTTGAGTTTAAAAAACTTTTAAGTGATTTGCTCAGTGGCCATAATGTTTCAGACACCTCAAATGACACTAATAAGTTATAGAACTGTGGAGTGGCTACCATAGATGGGAATTACGTGACTACAACCATACAAATATGAAATTGTATTTTTTCCTAATGTATAGTGGTATATTTAGTGGTGATTACGTGATAACCACCGAGACGAAGTTGCAGTATGAGTTTCCGTCACTATAATGCTGCTTGGGCTGATTACTATGCAATCGCATATGGTGTTATTGTATGGGGCCAAGGGCGTGATATTCAAAGGGTTTTTGTTTTGCAAAAAAGAAAATTATGGTTAATATTTGACCTGTCTTTCCAAACTTTATGTCGCGATATATTCAAAGACAAAGAAATATTTACTGTAACTTCTATTCATTTATTTAAATTACTGTGCCATATTTATCAGATCCGATATAAATTGACAAAAAATTATAATATACATAAACATGACACGAGGCATGAAAACGGCTTGTTAGTAAAAAAATCAAACCATACCTTTCATAAAAAAATCACCCCTTATGGCCGGGGCTCCTTACTTCAATGGGCTTCCTGATAAATAAAAAAATAGTTCTTTATGTGAAGTTTCAAATGTGGCTTAAAAAAAATTGTCTTTATTTATTGGGGGAATTTGACGATTTTCTCTCTATCGGTGTTCATTGAGTTATTGTGAAATTTTCTTGAGACCGTTCCACTTCCTTTTGTCTACGATTCTCAAAGTTTCGAGGATAGAAGTCAAAAATTTAAGAAAAAAATAAAAAATCTTGAGGAAAAAGTCAAAATTTTGAGAAAAAAAAGCAAAATTTAAAAAAATTTAGGAATTTGAGAAAAATCTCAATATTTTGAGATTAAGACTAAAAATTTGAATTATTAACGTGCAGCTGACCTGAATATTGTGACTTTACATTTTATTGTGACGATTTCCACGTGCTTGTAAAGTGTTATTTCAGTTATTCAATTTGTGAGTGAATATTTTCCAAAAGTGAAAGTGATAAAAATTTATTCAAAACAAAAAAAATATATCATCAAAACATTGAAGAGTACTGCTGGATTGTTGGAATGGTTGAATAACAAGCATTTCACCCTTTCTATAAATATAATGATCGAAAAAATCTTGCTGCTCAAGATACGTAAGCTTTTATTTATTTGACCAACATTCAAATTTTTCTCATAAAGTCAGTATATAATATCTTAAATCTCCCATTTTTTCAAGTATTTTCCCCCAATTATTGAAATAAGGTTACACAGAAAAACTTGGCTTGACCCGACTAAATAAAATTAACCCAAAAAAATGATTGCGGTGACAAAATGGATTCCTCAATGCAATGCTAACATTTCTTTGATTTGAATATATGTTCATCATTCGAAACAATCTCCAATTCATACTGAATGAAAGTTTGTGTCGACACAAATATAATATTTGAATCAAACAATGGAAAAAGATTAATTCAAATAGAAAAATATTATATTGGTTGAATTATATGCGTTAGATGGCGAAGCGTTCGCACAACTGACCCTGGTAATATTACCGAATAGCAAAGCCAACTTCGTTGCGATGTCTGGACCTACATATCTGGTGTAGGCTCTCATGCTCAATTGCCATCTTCGTCAAGTTAGAGGTTTAACAGAATGATTACTCATATGAATAAATATTTTTATTGAAGAGATCAGCTCATTTCATGGAATTGATATTTTATTGAATTCATCAATTCGACATAAATACTTGTTGAATGATTATTTTTGTTTAAGCAATCAGTAAATTTTGTATATCTGATTATTCGATTCAACAAAATAATTACATTGTTGAAACAACATTTCTGCCAAAACGAGTAATGAATATAGAGTTGGTATGGGAACTCAAAAACATATTCCTATGAAAATAAAAAAACGTATCATTAACGAAAAAAAAAAAATCTTCTATAATCCTTTTTAAAACAAAACCATTGGCTTGGAATTTTACTATGTCAACCAGAATATATAAAAGCACAATGGGGTGCCTTTATACGCTCTGTGAATGGACATTCGAAGAAAGCTTTCCTGAACAGTCATTTACAATCACAAACAAAAAAAAAACAAAAGCAAATGGCAAAAAACACCCGAAATAATAGAGTGCAAAGAACAGCTTGACATACTTTTTGTTCTAGGCAATACAAATCCAAACTATAGGGAAGCATATCCAGCAGAAAGAGAATACAATGACTTGCTAAGCCAGTCCCGAAGACGTTTCAATCAGGAGAACATTGTGACAGGTCGTAAATGGGGCAAAGATCCTGTATGTTGGAGGGAGACCTGAATGCGGTGTGCAATGACTCGAATATTAATTTTTCAAATACAGCAACAGATGCAATAAGTAAAATTCCACAGCAAAAAGACCCAAAACAAAATATCTTTCCAAACTTCACAGAAATGTCTATGAACTCTGTTACACAGGAGGTATTGGAAATTATAAAAAACTTGGAAAACAAAAAAAGTGCAGGTATAGATGGTATCTCAAACAGCTCTATAAAATTATGTGCCTTGGAATTATGCCTGACTCTGTGTGTCATGATAGATGACTCATTAAAATATGGCATCTTTTCTGATAACAAAAAAAATGATCTAACACAAATACAAAACTACAGACCGATGAGCTCATTACCATCTTTTTCAAAAGTATTTGTGTCTGCAATGTGCAATCGGCTTCTAAACTTATTCCAGATATAGGGACTTTTGAATCCAGCCCATCACGGATTGATGAAGTGAAAATCAATGGACACATCAATCTTTGAATTTATTGAAAGTATATACAATAGCATTGAAAACAAGATTTATCAAAGGCCTCCGATAGTCTCAGTCATCATGTACTACTGACTGAGCTTAAGTTGTATGGATTCAAGTGGTCTTTCCTGAGGTGGATCCAATCCTACCTTGGAGAACGATTACAATGTGTCAGTCTGTAAAGAAATGGGATTAGATTGGAGTCTGCCAAGGGGGAGATAATCCGGGGGATTGCGCAGGGGAGTGTGATTGGGTCTAATTTATACATCAACGACCTGCCTTATATCACAAAAAATTACCATACAGATCATGTAAATTTTGCAGATGATAACAATATCCTTGTGATAAATAGCAAAAAACTTCATATAGCTTGAACAAATCCCATTTCGGGAAAATATCTTCAATGTGCGAATATACCCAAGAAGTGTCTATGATAAAACTGCAAAAATGCCTGAGAGGAGAACCAAAACAAGCAGTTGCGGGAATGATGATCAGTCCTGAGAACCTTGAGCAAGTAAAACAAACTCTAGAAATGAGGTTTAGTAGGCCGGACCAAATCATAGATACCATTTTGAACAAATTGAAGACTTTCTATTCGAACCGAGAAAATGACATGGACAATCTGATTGAGTTTGCTTGTCATGTTAATTCTCTAGTCAGCACGATGAAATCTTCGCGCTACGAATCCAAATGTATTAAGACTGATAGTTCAGAAATATCCTGATATGTTGAAACTCCGTTGGGGGGAGGAAGTTTTGGGAAAAAATGGTGCTGTCAATATTGAAGACTTTTCCAAATGGTTGATGCAAATAGCCAATGCAGCGTGTTGTTTTGTTACAACACCTAGAACGCATTATGTCGCAAAAACCGTAGTAAGAACTTCAAATTTCCATAATAATCGAAAACCCGAAAGAACATTAGTACTTAATATCTCCAAAAGAATTGAAAATGATCTGTATGTATCGCAATAGTAATGGACAAAAAACTAGTAGTTGCGCAAAAATGAAATCGGATGATGTTGAAACCAGATGGGAATCTATGACAATGAATACATTGTGTTTTTTCTGTCTCCGCAACAATCATCAGACCATAAGATGTCGTTTCAAAAAATCCTGTGGCATCAATGGTTGTAATAACTTGGTAGAATTCAATGCAAACAAAACACAAGCATGTCTTTTCTCCAGAAAAGCCGATCTCACTGTGCCTAACATAACTTTGTCAGGAGTAACCATACCACTGAAGTCATCCATATCGATGCTTGGTATTACTATCAGCAATAACCTTTCCTGGGAAAATCACGTGAGGTCCATTGCCAAAAGTGCATCCCAAAAACTTGATTTTTTGTTTCGTGCCAAGAGCTATTTCACCCCCACTCAGCTGCTTATGATCTATAAGGCACAGATCCGACCTGTCCTGGAATACTGTTCCCACATTTGGAGCGCGGCTTTGGAACTCATTGCCTAGGGAGGTGTTCCCCGAGGCATACAACCTCCAGAAATTTAAGAAGAACACCAACTCCTACCTTCTTGCCCTTGGTTTCCACGATGTTCTCTGAACATTACAGGATATCCCTATTCGTGGGAACCAGAATATAAAAAAAAAGACGTCCCCATCATCCAGATTCACACAAAGACGAATATGGAGACGAACGTTAATCAATCCGTTCCTGCGACAGGACATGGTGCAAGTAATGTTCTCCTACGAATGGTTAACGTAAGACTGTTTAGTTCTAATAAAATCATACATGCAGTTGCTTTGTGTGACGAAGCATCTTCTGTTACCCTCATAGACCATTCACTTATCGAAGAATTGAATATTGAAGGAAAAAGCCAACCATTATGTGTTCAGTGGACGAAACAGGTGACCGCGCGACACGAAGATTCCGTTTGTATTAATTTGACCGTATCCGGAAATTATGACAAGGCTTTCACTATGTAGTTCGTTCTGTAAAAAATGTAACCCTTCCAAAACAATATATGTCCTCTACAGAGTGGCAGAAGTATCCTTACTTGAATGGTATACCAATAGCCGATATAACAAAACAACCAATGATCCTCATAGCACAGGATAATATTCTACTGATTTTTCCTAGATAAATAATCCAAGGACCTGAACACCTACCAGTAGCAACTGGGACCCACCTCGGTTGGATTCTCCATGGAAATACAGAAGACGAATGTGAAAAAAAGTATTGTTTCCATATTTGTGAAAACGACATTTCTGACGAAATTTTGCATCAAATAGTGAAAGATTCATTCACGCTAGATGCTCTCGGAGTCTCTACAACTGCGAGGACAAAAAAATATGAAGAAAATGATAGAGCGGAAGAGGTTATGAAACGCACAGTAAATCACATTGGAGAACGGTACGAGATAGGACTAATTTGGAAGACAGATAACCTGACATTACCAGCAAGTAAATCATCTGCCTTCCGGAGATCATTATGGGTGGAAAGACAGATTCAGAGAAATCCAGACTTTGAACAAAAATACTGCGAAAATATTGAAAAATACATTGACAAGGGATATGCTCGCAAATTGATTACAGAAGAAACGAAAGTAGAAGGCCCCAGAACATGGTACCTTCCCCATTTTGGTGTCACCAACCTTAATAAACCAAACAAGCTCCGACTAGTATTTGACGCGGAAGCAAAATCCCTTGGGATATCTCTGAATAATAATCTGCTTACTGGACCTGACTTCCTCCAATCCTTAGTTGCAGTGACGGGGATATATGAAATGAAGACAAATTTATTTATCTTGGAATAACTATTGAGAGTCAACTGAAATTAAAGGAACATGCTAACCAGGTTATCAAAACAGTAGCTTACGAAGTTAACTACTTGAGAAGATGTTTTCCGTATCTCCGCCAAAGGTCTGAATTGATAATATACAATTCTATAATACTGCCACATTTTGATTATTGTTCGAAAATTTTATATTTTCTTAATCAAAATGAAACAGACTTCAAAAAATGCAGAGTCGTGCTATGCGAATGATTCCACAGTGCTCGAGATCCATACCAATAGCACATATGCTGCAGACCCTTTGATGGCTTCGAGTGAAGAAACTCCTTGAGTATCAGAAACTGATTTTCAAATTTTCAAAGTCAAAATTGGACATTCACCTGTATATCTCCAGAATAAAATAACATATGTTGATGAAACACATGATTATAATACGAGGAAAAAAGTTGGGAGATATCAAGAAAATAGTACATATAATTCTCTATTTTACAAAGGAATAGATTAATTTAATGACCTTCTACAGGAAATTAAAAATAGTGTTCCAATAAATACATTTAAAAGATGCTTGGAGGATTTTTTTTATGTTAATTTTAGCTATTTATACTTGACCATTTAATTTATATGTTTTTACCTAAACTGACCATGTTTTTATTTTTGTAAATGAATAAGTCCCAACCAAATGAAGAGAAATATACACTGCGGTCTATAGGTATGGAACAAATGATTTTTTAGCGTTATTTTGTATTTGCTTGAAAAAACCTGAAACAAGTCGATTTCTATTGCCAATTTGACAATTTATAGTATGAAAATATTACCCCCTACTCGTACCCCCTCTGAATTATAAGTACTCCCTCAAAAATTCTAAAAGAGAAGAGGGGTCGTGTGGCACCTTATTCGAAATGGATTTTTATTCTCTCTTCAGCAATATCAAGTTTTTCAAATTTAGTGCAATCATAACTGAGAATTTATTTTGAAAATATAAAATTTTGATACTTCACATAGAATGAAGGAAATAATGTCACATAATGTTTAGGAAGTATTTTTCAATTTATTTTACAATTCAATTAAATGTTCAAAATGACCACCATCCAAAAAGTCGATCTTGGAATTCTCGTACAACATTTTGTTGGCTTATGTTGTTAATTTCTTCCGTTATCCTATTTTTTTAATCTGCGATATCGTCTGGTCTTTCGAAATATACTTTTGATTTCAAATAACCCCATAAGAAATTATCAGGTATTTTCTTATGTGTTTTGCTAAACGCAAGGAAAAAGTCGTTCAAGATACCAAAAAATTATTCACGAAACCCACATCATCTGGTAGATTACTGTTATTTTGATATTCATAAGTAACTGACACACGTCCGTGTATTGAAAAATATTTGTGTGTGTATTTGATTTAACTATGTCTCATTTATCCGAAACTCAAAGAATAGACATTTTAATTATGATTGGATGCGGTAAAAAACAAGAACTCAAAAGGAAGTTTGTGAAATGTTTAATAATAAATACCATGGTCAACACTTCTCACAGTTAGCAAAATAGAAACCAAATTTCGTGAAACTGGACATGTGAAAACTATTCAAAAACCAAGTCGAAATGTTAAATTGGATGGGGAAAAAAGTTAGATGTACTGTTAACGATTGAGAAAAATTCGCATATGACAAGTAGACGACTTGCCGCCGACAATGATGTAAGTAATGTTGAAGCCTGAAGACTTTCCAAAAGAGCATTGAACACTTCTCGTAGTCAACTCTGTATATATTTATTATGGTTGTAGTTTGACAAGATGATGTTTTTGAATAATTAAAACTGTCAATTAAGTCATCGTTTTTCCTTACTTTGAAACCAGATAAGATCTATTAAAAGTACTTCAACATGGTAGCAGAGCGTGGTTACTAGACCAGAAAAACTAGTTCTACATCTGGAAGTAACAGAAAGTAAGAAGAAAGTCCCAAGAGTAGGTGAAGTGTCGCAAAGAAGTTATTCCCTAGAAGAACGAACAAAAAGTTTTTGAGGAGCAAATGGAAGCTAGCAAAGTACAGATAGGCCTACTGGAAGGGAAATCAAATTGGTCGACTTGGAAATACAAGCTTTGTATTCTGCTAAGAGGCGTGAGAGGAGGATTAGAAGTTTTAGAAGGCAAATTGCAAGCCCCTAAACCATTAGTAGCTAATGCGTCGCAGGAACAGAAATCCAGGTATGACAAAAATTTGGCGGACTTCAATCGGGCTGATAGTAGTGCCCTACTAATTTTGACGGTCAACATGACAAAAGAAACTTTAGAAAAAGTTATGCGTTTTTCGACTACGAGAGATATGTGGCTGGAATTGCACAGACTTTTTGATGGAAATGTCTAGAACAAGACGTATGATGTGTGTATGCAGTTTTTCAGTTATGTGAAACAAGCAGATGATGATATCGCAACGCATACGTGTGAGCTAAAGAATTTGTGGAACAGTTTACAGAAAGAAATATCCAAAGATGAGGTAACTTATGGAAGGACATGTAATTGTGACTTGCCTGAAATTCTGTTAATTTGCAAAATATTAGAGACATTGCCTGCTGAGTATTTATCCTTCAAGTCTGGCTGGAATTTGATGTCAGATACAGACAAAAATATTGACAATTTGACAAGCCAATTATGTGCATATGAAAAAGCACTAACAATGAAGTGTGAAACCAGACAAGAAGTTCTTCAGACAACAGCAAGTAGAAGAAACAACTTGACCTGTAATTATTGGGAATTGAAAGGACACAAAGTTAGAGATTGTGTCAAATGGAAAACAGATGGCAGACCACCAAAGCCCGAGGAACAAAAGAAAGACAATAGAGTAGAAACAAAAAACGTTACTCTACTGGCAGTCTCAAGCGCTGTATTGTTTTGCGAGAGTAATAAAGACAATTGGTACATTGACAATGGGGCAACAAACCACATCACCAACCAAAGTGAGTTGTTTGAGAACTTTGAGCCATTTGATCAGGATCACCAAGTAAAAACAGCAAATGGAGACTCTATAGCAGCACTGGGATATGGTACAGTACGAGTACAATCATATGTAAATGGAGAAAAACACGAATTTTCACTATCCCAAGTATGGTATGTTCCTAGTATAAGAAAGAATTTGTTTTCAACATTGTCTGCTCAAGATAAGAATCCTGACAGTGAGTTTATTTCCAAGGTAGAAAAATGTCATTTCAAATTATCTGGAGAAAAATTGCTTGTGGGATCGAGAAGTCGCTCAGAAGGCTTATACAAACTTGATATGAAAGCCATAAGACCAGAAATGTCAAGAGAAGTCAATTTAGTCAATGAGGAAAATGTGTTATAGCTTTATCATGGAAGATTTGGCCACCAGAATGAAAGGCATATGAAAACGGTTTTGAAGCGTGAACTAGGCATAGAAGTTAACCTGGGCAGTGGTGTATGCGAGGGTTGCGTCTATGGAAAAGCTCATGTACTCAAGTTTGGTACTAGAGAACGAGTCAACTCACCTGGTTTGTTGATCCATACGGATGTTTGTGGACCATTTGAAAGCAAGTCGAGGTCAGGTTACCGCTACTATGTGCTCTTCAAAGATGACTACTGTAGATACCGTTTTGTCTATTTCATCAAGCACAAATCTGGAGTCGTAGACGAGCTAAACACAGTCATTGCTGAAATCAAAGCTACAGGGTATACTATTCGGGAGATTTTGTCAGATAATGGTGGTGAATTCGACAATGAACAAGTACGAAGAATTCTAAACCACCAAGGAATCAGGCAAAGATTGATTATGCCATATACGCCGCAACAGAATGGCTGTTCTGAAAGAGAGAAGAGAACAGTTGTAGAGACTGCAAGAGCTTTGATGCACGCACGTGCAGGACTATTTGATCAGACATTTTGGGCAGAGATGGTGAATACGGCAACATACATTTTGAACCGAACAAGCAATTCAGGAATCGACCAGCAGTCTCCTTTTGAGGCATGGCACAAGAAGAAGCCCAAACTCAAACATCTGAGAGTCATCGGTAGCATTTGCTAGGCTCATATTCCAAAGCAGAATCGCAAGAAAATGAGCAAGAAAGCCATTGAAGGTGTTCTCATGGGTTACGATAATGACGATGGGTATAGAATTTGGTCACTTGATGGAAAAAAGGTTGTCAGATCAAGAGACGTCATTTTTGATGAATGCAAACCTTTAGAAATAGTGAATGAGAACAAGAACGGGTATCTTCCTCCACTTCCACAAGATAATGTTCTTGATTATGTAAAAAGTAAAGATTCATCGAAAAATGAAGGAGTTGAAGATCTATCAGAACAAGAAATATTAGGAGATGTAGAAAATATCCATGAAAACCCAGAAATGAGAAACATAGAGCGGGAAAATATAGTAACAGAGCATGATACAGCAGAATACTCAGATGATATTGGAGAAATTGATCATGATACGATAGAAGAAGACAACATCGAATTGAGGAGACAGCTAAGACACAGAAGAGAAACGAGAATGCCGAAACATTTTGAAAACTGTCATGACAGTTGCAGCAGAGATTATTGAACCTAGAGAACCTTTATCCTACAAAGAGGCTATAACTTGTAATGAACGAAAAGACTGGATTTCGGCTATGGAAAAAGAGATACAATCACTACAAGAAAATTGTACCTGGGAAATGAAAAATTCACCTGTGGGAAAAAAGGCAATACCTTGCAAGTGGGTGTATAAGCTCAAGACGAATTCGGACGGGTCCATTGACAAGTATAAAGCACGACTGGTCATAAAAGGTTATTCACAGCAAAAAGGTGGATATTATGACCAATCATTCAGCCCAGTAGCCAAAGGTGGAACTATAAGGTCATTGTTGAGTATTGCCGCAAACGAAAATATGTCTCTGACCCAATTTGATGTGTGTACAGCCTTTCTCTATGGTAAATTCAATGAGGAAGTCTATATGAAGCAACCTCAGGCATATGAAGATGGTAGCGACAGAGTATGCAAACTTCATCGCAGTCTTTATGGGTTGAAACAGGCACCAAGGTGTTGGAATCAAAGATTTAGTGATTACATTCAAAGACTAAATTTCGAATGCAGACCCTTGCTTGTACATAAAAAAAGATGGAGAAAATATGCTGCTACTAGCCCTTTATGTTGATGATGGGTTATTAGCTTCTACCAGTGAGACAATGAAAGACACCTTTATAGACAGTCTACAAAGAGAATTCAAGATCACGGTCAAACCAGCATCTTATTTCCTAGGTCTGGAAATTGAGAAGAAAGAAGCTGGAACAATTCAAGTCAATCAGTCTGCTTACACTGAGAAGATTTTAGAGCGATTTGGTATGCAAGACTGTAGACCAGTATCAATGCCCATAGTTGAAGAAAGCATTCAATTAGGGAAGGAAGATGAGGATGAATTGAACAGCACTTTTCCTTATAGAGAGGCAGTCGGTGCTTTGATGTACCTAATGACTGGCACTCGATCAGACATTGCATATGCAGTGAGTGTAGTTTCAAGAAAACTCGAGAATCCCTCAAATTCTGACTGCTCAAAAGTAAAAAGGATATTGCGCTATTTAAAAGGCTTGACTGATCTTGGAATAATCTACAAACCAGGAGCTAAAGAAGAGTCGAAGACCTTCAGTGGGACAGATCATGGTGGTGATGATACTACAGGCCGATCAACTACAGGAGTTTTAAGTATGTACGCAGATGGAGCAATATCCTGGTACAGTCAACGTCAAACTTCAGTTGCAATTTCTACAACAGAGGCAGAAATAGTTGCTGCTAGTGAAGCTACGAGAGAAATTGTTTGGCTCAAACGACTATTTGAAGAAATTATCGTTTTGAGAGCAGTCCCAACATTGATGGTCGACAACGAAGCTGCAATGAAGCTGGCAGAGAACCCAGAATATCACCGTCGCACGAAACATATTCATATTCGACATTTCTTTGTCCGTGAGCTGGTGCTAGACAGTTCCATTCAAGTTAAGAAAGTGTCATCAGAAGACCAGCTAGCAGACATTATGACAAAACCTTTGTTCAAACCCAGACTACAAATGTTGAGGAACGCAATGGGGTTGACCAGAATAATTCAATGAGGGAAGGTGTTGAAGCCTGGAGACTTTCCAAAAGAGCATTGAACATTTTTCGTAGTCAACTCTGTATATATTTATTATGGTTGTAGTTTGACAAGATGATGTTTTTGAATAATTAAAACTGTCAATTAAGTCATCGTTTTTCCTAACTTTGGAACCAGATAAGATCTATCGAAGTACTTCAACAAGTGAATCATTGATATTGAGAGCTTTACATAAGAAAATACCATCCTTATAAAGTTCAGTTGGTTAAGGAGTTAAATGAGGATGATCCTGATAGAAGGCAACAATTCTGTGAAGTGATGATGGACAGAATGGAAGCAGATTAGCAGTTCATAAACAAAATTGTTTTTTCTGATGAAGCTATTTTTCATTCAAATGGAATGGTTAATACACAAAACTGAAGATATTGGAGCAGAGAAAATCCTCATTGGATGTGTGAGGCTCACACACAATATCCTGAGAAAGTGAACGTTTATTTCTTATGGGGTTATTGAAAATCTGAATATATTTCAATATACTAGACAATATTGCAGATTTGAAAGTAAGGATAACGGAAGAAATTAACAACATAACCCCTCAGGTCCTACAAAATGTTGTACGAGAATTCTAAGATCCACTGGCTTATTATCAAGAAGTGAATGGTGGTCATTTTGAACTTCCAATTTATTTGTAAATGAAATGGAAAAAAACTTCCCAAACATTATTTGGCATTATTTCCTTCATTCTACGTGAAGAATCAAAATTTTACATTTTCAAAATATTTTCTCTGTTATGATTCCACCAAATTTTTTAAAAACTTGATATTACTGAACAGAGAATGAAAATTCCTTTCGAACAAGGTGCCATACGACCCCCCTTCTCATTCAGAATTCTTGAGGGGGTGCTCATAATTTAGAGGGGGTGCAAGAAGGAGGTAATATTTCCATTCTGTATATTGTCAAATTGACAATAGGAATCGACCTATACCAGGTTTTTTCAAACGAATACATAATAACGATAAAAATGAATTTATTCCATACTTATAGACTGCACTGTATATCAGTACAGGGTAGGTCAAGCAGACAAATGACCAATGTCTGCGATCCTGATTGAAACATTGTTGTTTTAAATGGAATAATTGCTGTCTATCGATATGTTGTTACATACTTCTGTCTCTTATTGCAGATTTTCATAAACCTTCAATTTCATATTCCAATTTTGATAATAATTGAATCAATTTATTTGTAATGTTCGATGTGAATAAGTGTATGACTTTCTTTTTAATTTTAAGGCCCCCTTTTTTTTCAGTGAATATAATTATGATATTTAGTATTGGGAATTTGAAATAATTAAGGTGAGTGGAAATTATCTAGTGAAAACCCTTGGTTGTATTCTCCTGGTATATGTTGGTTCTGGATTTTCTTCTCGTGAGAAAAGTAGAAGAACTAACTCATCTCTGCAAAGCGCAGGCAATTATTTCTCCGTCATCACAAATCGCATTTGCCCTACGTCAGAAAACAAAGAGAACAAACTCCCGACCGCAGTTGAAACAAGTTTGTTTCAACAACGGGGGCTCGGTGGAGTTTGCGGAAAATTCGGTTATCTATCGGGAAAATTTCATTGGGAGGCCCGAGAACGTCCCGGGATAAGATCTGTGTCTCTCTCGATACGGTTGATATATCCCCTCGGCAACGGCCATATAAATGTAGATAGCCTGGCTGAAAGCGACTGCCTTACTCCTTTATCTTCAACTAATGTGCCTAGAACTACATGAAAACTCCGCGTCCCATCTCGACGCAACTCCCATAATGAATGACCTAATTTATTATTCATAATACATTTATATTAGAGCTCGTCCTACTGAAGGGGTAAACAAATCACGCTGAATCTTAACACATTGCGAATAGCAAAAAGCTGAAGGAATTAATACTCCAAGAAATCGATGAAGCTCTAGGCCTAGGAATACATCAGATGTGGAAAACTAGCACACATCAATCTTTGTGAAACCATTTGCAATATTCGAACATTTGGAAATACAGGGGTCATTTGCAGAATAATTTCCGGGATGAGAGTTTCAAGCAATAGAAATGAAAGATAAAATCCGGAAGATATTTGTATTTGAACACAAATGATCTTGCGCTGGAGGACAATGAACATTCCGTCAGGAGCTCATTTTTGTGGGAGAAATATTCATCGTTCTTTTTTTTCATCTGAAAATAGACATGATTATCTTGAATGCTTCTCAAGTATAGACTGCAGACTGTTGGGGGGTAAATATGGCTCTCCGAAGATCTTCATCAAAGGAAACAAGCTAATCGTGATAAACTATCAATGTTCTGTTGGTGACCTATTGAATTCTGAATACACTCAGACCAAGCAGTGTTCCATCCACATCTACACAAAAGGTAATCCGATTGCCATCTAGTGAAGAACTTCGAAACCAAGTCCAGACGGAATCCTCCACATCACAGCCAACACCGAAATCAACTGGAGTCATCAAGAAACTTCTCAACCCGGCGAAACCACCAGTCGACAAACCCAGGACTAGCTCAAATAACTCAACTAACCATTATTTTTTTTAATTTATATTTTTGATTGATTGTTTCTCTAATGAGTGAAAATCCCAAATTTGCCCACCTCAACTTTAGATCTGGGTTCAACCAACTGAAATAATATCGACATTATTGGTATCTCAGAAACATATCTCAGTTCCTATGTCACCTCAAACAGAGTGTGAAATTCGTAACTACAATATGGTCAGAGTAGACAGGGACTCCAGAGGAGGAGGGGTGTGCATGTACATCAAACAGTCGGTTCAATTCCAAGTAATATTTCAAGAGATTAGTAATTTTTTCGAACATATTTGGAATTCAGTAAGGGAATTTGGTGAGAAATATGTATTTGGGGTTGTATTCAGGCTACCTAAAGCAAACATCTGTCTCTCTCCATCGCCGCACTTGAAGACAAACAGTGATTTCTTGACCTTGATTGGTGATATGCATATCAATTTACTCTCGATCAATAGTGCAACAGAGCTTTTGTCAAAATTTATTCAAAGATTCAATTTGTCCCAACTCATTGAAGAGCCTACAAGAATAACGCCTTATAGTAGGACTTTAATAGATATCTTGGTGACCTCAGAGAGAGATATGCGGTACCATTGGTACCTCAGATCACCTTGCAATCACCTGCATAATCCAATCATTGGAGATACATAAAATACAAAACAGTTTACTATAGAGATTTCAGATACTTCAACCAAGAAGATTTTATTTTTGATCTTCATGCTACCAATTACCAGTTGGGATGACATCTTCAATATTGAGACAATAAATATCAATAAACATACTCCAATGAGATGTTTATGAACTACCAAACCACCCGCATCTTGGCTCACTTTTGATATCAAGGAAATGATTAAACTAGGTAATAAAGCTCTCAGAAAATTGAAAATTACAAAATCTCACATAGATTGGATGAGCTATAAGAATCTCCGTAATTATACTACTGGAGGGAAAAGAGAGCCTTCTTGGAATTTACTTTGAGAAATGAAAATCAGAGAATGATATGGAAAACATTGAGAACACTGGACATTCTGGGAAAAAAACATAACTGTAAGTTACCCCCTAATTTAACAAACTTGAATGAAATAAACACTAACTTCACTAAAACGAATCATTCCCCTAATTGGGACCTCCATGTGAGTCTACTTGAAAAATATAATCAAATACCTGTTGAACCACTCTTCAAAATTTCCAGATTAATACCCACTCAAACTCAACAATATCTTGACCGGATAGAAAGTAACTTTGTCGGATCTGACGGAATTTCACTCATGCTGCGGTTGTAGATTGTTATCTTATCAATCATATTTTTCAATTCTTTATAAGAAACTTACCTTCTTCCGCATGAATGGGAACAAGCAATTGTACTTCCTTTACAAAAATGTGGAAATCCAACGGAACTATCCTACTTGAGATCCATGAGCAAATTACCCGTCTTATCTAAAGCATTCGAATTTATTTTGAAAGACCCGTGTGATGTTTTTCTCTATAATCTATATCTGTGAACAATAATATGAAGAAACGAACAAATGGGTAATAGAGTTAATATCACAAAAACGATATATCTGTGAATTGGTATGGTAAAATGCATTATTAGTATTTATCCGTGTATCAGAAATACGAGTAGTCTTATAGAGTATTATTTGCTGAGTTGTATTCAATTTTGCTCCTTCTCATTATACAGTTCCGAAGCTCCGGGATTCACCACAATCAAGACATAAAACGAGATAATAATGACAATGAACAAGTAACAGCGAATATCAAAAATTGGTCATAATTCCGATAATGAGCCTTTGAATTGTCGTCATTCGAGAAATAATCCTCTGCACCATTAAGAAAACAATCGAAACAGGTCCCCAGAGCCAGTGGCGTTGTAGGATTTCCCTCGACACGCCGAGTTTTCCGCGTCCGATAAAAAGCATCAAATGCAGTTTGTGCAGACCGAGAAAAGTGGATTTCACGGAAGATTTGGGTTGTCAAGTTGTGTAGCGCGTGGCCGGATTCACAATTATGTTCCGGGTGAAAAATATTTCTCTCAAGCAAGCTGGCAAGATGAGTATTTCATAGGTGAAGACGCGTCTGCACAAAATCGCATGACATCCAACGTCGGGATTCATTATGGAGAATTTGAAAAAAAAAGACAATATAGTACTAATAAATCAGAGAATTCCCAGCGGAAGACCGTTGACTCAATTAGTATGTGTCAATTGATCCATCCATAGTTCCATTTCTCGACATGGTTTACATGTTTTGGAATTGTCAATAAATAGATAGAAGTATAAAATAGATAAAAATACGCCAGATAAAATTGACATATAACAAAAATAAAATAAATAAATAAATATAAAAATAGAAAAATATTACCCAAAATTCTTCACACATAGACTCAATTTCTATAAAATCATTCACACTATAAAAACATTTATCAAGTAAAAACATTTCAAATCATATTTCAGAAGTTTAAGACCAAGATGATCAGGAGCACTTGACATTATTTTTCTTTTAGCAAAATGAACATGTCTTGTTCGGGTAAAATGTTCATGGATATCAGAATTATGAAAAATTCTATATTACAAGCTTTTATTTCGTTTCACCTGTAACGATCTGTGGGTTTGTAATCAAATCTTACAAGTTAAAGTTGTCCGATAAACGTGAAATTTGGCAGGTGTACATAATTCAGGTTACAATGCATTAGGGAATTTTTGCTAGAAATAAAAAAACAAAATGGTGGATTCAATATGGCGGACGAGTTTTATGATTAAGGTTTGATTCTATTCAAAATTGGTATGTTGCGGTTTTCGGTGACAGAAATCACGAATTTCCGGTCAAAATCACAAATTCAAGATGCAATATGGCGGACAAGTTTAGTGATTATGGTTCGATTCTATTCAAAATTGGTATGTGGGGATTTTTCGAAT